>JAWDGP010003606.1:135000-152500 GCA_033675545.1 Elysia crispata
CTTCGACTTTCAGGAAATAAAATGTGTGGATACATCAGTATAATAAAATGTGTGGATACATCAGTATAATAAAATGTGTGGATACATCAGTATCACATGTGAAAGTCGTAACTCTATAGATTTACAGGGCAACCATGTGAAAGTCGTAACTCTATAGATTTACAGGGCGACCATGTGAAAGTCGTAACTCTATAGATTTACAGGGCGACCATGTGAAAGTCGTAACTCTATAGATTTACAGGGCGACCATGTGAAAGTCGTAACTCTATAGATTCACAGGGCGACCATGTGAAAGTCGTAACTCTATAGATTCACAGGGCGACCATGTGAAAGTCGTAACTCTATAGATTTACAGGGCGACCATGTGAAAGTCGTAACTCTATAGATTCACAGGGCGACCATGTGAAAGTCGTAACTCTATAGATTCACAGGGCGACCATGTGAAAGTCGTAACTCTATAGATTCACAGGGCGACCATGTGAAAGTCGTAACTCGATAGATTCACAGGGCGACCATGTGAAAGTCGTAACTCTATAGATTCACAGGGCGACCATGTGAAAGTCGTAACTCTATAGATTCACAGGGCGACCATGTGAAAGTCGTAACTCTATAGATTCACAGGGCGACCATGTGAAAGTCGTAACTCTATAGATTCACAGGGCGACCATGTGAAAGTCGTAACTCTATAGATTCACAGGGCGACCATGTGAAAGTCGTAACTCTATAGATTCACAGGGCGACCATGTGAAAGTCGTAACTCTATAGATTCACAGGGCGACCATGTGAAAGTCGTAACTCTATAGATTCACAGGGCGACCATGTGAAAGTCGTAACTCTATAGATTCACAGGGCGACCATGTGAAAGTCGTAACTCTATAGATTCACAGGGCGACCATGTGAAAGTCGTAACTCTATAGATTCACAGGGCAACCATGTTTATCAGAGTTAAGGATACTATTTTGACAAATTTTTACAGGAAAATATAAAATGTAGAGAAATCTTAAAGAAGGCCAATTGTCTAATTTGCATAAATCTTCAAAAATGTAAATGGAGAAATCTACCCTATTTAAAATGATAAAAAGGGCATTTTGTCAAATTTATAGAAGATAATGATTATGAAATATAGTGAAACCTATTATTGTGATGGATTAGGCGGATTGGCACAATTTCAGAAATAATCTTCGTTGCAGTCTAATCTGAATCAGACGTTAGTAACGTGGCATTAAAGACTCAGAAAGCACAAACTGTGAATAATTATGATACACTCCATTAAATGATCAACTAGGTGGATAATTTCCTACTAACTTTTTCTGATATTTTTTACCTTATTGTATGTATCGGATTATTAAAATGGTTATGAAGTGTGTTGGCAAATTTGGCATAGATAGGCCCAGCTGGAATTTTGCAAGTAAGAATATTTCGTAAAAGAAGTAATTATTTTTGGACAGGGCAGTTTCAGCCCTTATTTTTTGCCTGACTTCGGGTTGAAAGCTGTCCTCAGGGATTGGAAAATCCCTCAAAACCTCCTGGTTTCTAAGCATTGTCACCAACATGCAACTCAAATCCCACCAGCTTGTAGGTGCCTCTAATCAGGTCATTTCGTGGGTGTCGACTTAAAATAAAAAAAAAAGGGGGGGAGGACTTTTGTGTAAGTGTTTGTGTGGCCTTGATTTCGAACTACTAATACAGGGTCACTTGCACTCGGATGCTGAATCATTCGATTTGTCTAGTTACTTGATAGTAAAAACCTAGATCTACCTCTGACCCAGAAACCTGGGCTAAAGTAGGGCGCGATGTCTCGGCAGGGAGTCTAGACTGACTGAACTCCTTGACCGACAAAACCGAAGGTAGAGGAAAAGCGGTGACATCTTGTTTCTTATTCTACCCCAGACCTAGATCTACGCTATTTGAATGAAAGCGTCTATAAAAAATAAAATAAATTAAGAAAATAAAATAAAGAAAGAACGGCTGTGAGGTTATTCTCGCAGAACATTAATTCTGGTTCAAATTAGTTCTCCACTTTCTTTAATCTATCTTGTAAGCTATTATCTTTATTTTTTTTTCCTTTCTATATAATTAATTCCTTACTCATTTCTGTGCCTATAACTAACGTTGTATAATGTTTACTTCTGGCGCTTTTTTATAACAAATCCTACGAATATATAGATCTAGTAAAATACCGCATATGGGGTAGTTGCATCAAATTGTGCAGGACTTTCCCTCTGTGTTATTATATATATATATATATATATATATATATATATATATATATATATATATTATCGACCACATATCCATTTATCTTTACTTTTCTTCCTAACTATCAATTTATCATTCAATCAAATCTATTTCTATATCTTTGAGTGACCGTATCATTTTCTCATGTATGCCATAAAATCTCTGTATTGGATTCAAAAGCCACTTTCAATAAGTCAACACACGAGAAAGGAAAATCTGGAGAGGGAGAGAGAGAGAGAGAGAGAGAGAGAGAGAGAGAGAGAGAGAGAGAGAGAGAGAGAGAGAGAGAGAGAGAGAGAGAGAGAGAGAGAGAGAGAGAGAGAGAGAGAGAGAGAGAGAGAGGCAGAGACTGTGTCGCAGTATTTTCAAGTTTTCAAGTGTCCGTTGTTATAAAACTGTCAAACGTTTTGAAGGCTTTGTTTCTATTTCTTCTGACTTTCAGCCTGCCAGTTCAGTTCTATAAATTTTTATAAGATTTTTTACTCTGTGAGAACATACCCCCCCCCCCTTTTTTTTTTTTTTTTCTTCACTCCAAACCCGCCCGGAAATAAATACTTGAAACATCTTTATTTCCCGTAAAATTGACAAGATTTGCACTAGCTTATGGGAATCCTTATTTCTTGCCATGAGAAAGAACGTTTCAAAGCGTGTAGTAATAGGTCGGGATTTTTACAAAATTTGCTAATCATTGTTATCACGGCTAACACTACCATTATACAGCATCTCAGTGTATCGATGAAACACGGCGCACTCTCTAGGGTGTGGTTTTGTGCCCTAGTAGGCAAAGCCTTTAACGAACTGGTGAAAGACAAGACACTCCTAGGAACAATGGCAAAATGAATGTGTGTCAAACTCCAACACCAGCGGCCCTAAGCACTAGCTAGATCTAGCCGAGATCTACTATTTCTGGTCAGTCGTGATTACTTTGCACTAATTTCATCTCAAGTGACCCTTGGTTGTACTAGTCCCGCTTGATACCTCTTGTTTACACTGCTTATAACTTTTAAAAATTTCTCAGATAAATTCTTCGTGCTCCTGTGTAACTGCCGTCCTGGCTGTACCGTACTGGCTGTACCGTCCTGGCTGTACCTTGCAGTGCTAGCAGCAGAAACAGGGAAGGGCCACAACAAAGGTAAACAAAGGGACAGCACTCAGCTAGATTTTATGTAACTCTACTTTCGCAATTATACAAGGTGTTGAAGAGGCGTTGCTCTCTCTCTCTCTCTCTCTCTCTCTCTCTCTCTCTCTCTCTCTCTCTCTCTCTCTCTCTCTCTCTCTCTCTCTCTCTTCGATTTTACATCGGCAAACGGAAACGCTGGATGTTATGAATGAATCTCTGTCTTCTCTCAAGTACATTGTTCGAGCCCACAATACACCAGCACCTTCAAGGTAAAATCTGTGTCAATAGTATTACAGGCAAGGCCAAGGTAAATTCTTGACGGCAAGCTCAATTAATAAAAACCTTTTTTTTAAAACTCTCTCTCTCTCTCTGTCTCTCTCTCTGTCTCTCTCACTCTCTCCTCTCTCTCTCACTCTCTCCTCTCTCTTTCACTCTCTCCTCCCTCTCTCTCTCTCTCTCTCTCTCTCTCTCTCTCTCTCTCTCTCTCTCTCTCTCTCTCTCTCTCTCTCTCCTCTTTGCCTCCTTTTCCTTCCACATAACCTTTTCAACACCCTTTGCATTTTTGCTTCTTCTTTGAGAGAAGATGGTTGTTGTGAATTAGAGAATCCGCTCTGTTATCCTCAGGGACATTTTGTTGAGAGAAGATGGTGGTTGTGAATTAGAGAATCCGCTCTGATATCCTCAGGGACATTTTGTTGAGAGAAGATGGTGGTTGTGAATTAGAGAATCCGCTCTGATATCCTCAGGGACATTTTGTTGAGAGAAGATGGTGGTTGTGAGCTAGAGAATCCGCTCTGATATCCTCAGGGACATTTTGTTGAGAGAAGATGGTGGTTGTGAGTTAGAGAATCCGCTCTGATATCCTCAGGGACATTTTGTTGAGAGAAGATGGTGGTTGTGAGTTAGAGAATCCGCTCTGATATCCTCAGGGACATTTTGTTGAGAGAAGATGGTGGTTGTGAGTTAGAGAATCCGCTCTGTTATCCTCAGGGACATTTTGTTGAGAGAAGATGGTGGTTGTGAGTTAGAGAATCCGCTCTGATATCCTCAGGGACATTTTGTTGCGGGGCAGATCCCCACACCCTGCCTATCGGTAGATGAGATTCAGGTCTTCATCTTTTCAGTTTCTTTCTGCCCAGGGCTTGTATGGCGTAAAGATAAAGCTACAGATCCCCGATTTGTGAATAGACTTTACTGATTTCACAGAGTTATGCTATCTAGCTGAAAGTCATGAACTCTCTACTTCAATTGTTGTAGTTTATTAGGCAATAGCGTCTACAAAAATGCACATTCGTGTTAAATTTGAAACAACAAATGGAAACAAAAAGTGGACATGGTATAGCATTTTACAATAGAATTATCTAGTTCTGTCTGGATCTTCGAGCTGCTTCTGATTATTTCACAGAACTCACGACCTCCAACAAAGTGGCTTAAATCTTTACGAAATTGCATTCCCTATATCAAACTTTTCCTTCCATGTTTTCAACTATGGTTTCATTGATGGTCTTTGCTCTTGAATGGGAAACAGATAAAGCTTGAGATGACATTGTTGTGAACGGGTTATATCACCAAATATTTTTCATTGCCTTGATTTCAACTTTGGCTCAATTGCAGGTCTTCATTGAACTTCTACCAGCTAGAAGAAACTGGATCGTTTTGATAGGGGCAGAAAACTTACATGATGTAACTGCACACAAGCAACAAGCCTATCCTTCTACAATTAGTCTTCTATGTATTGGTACAGTTCCCACCTCGCCTCCATTTTCTCCATGTATGGATAACCGTTTTGAGTTTGGGACGGCAACTGTCGGTAACTACCGAATTTCAATCACCGCACAACAGGTCGCTGGCCTGTCTCGGCCGTTGACCCCCAGATTAAGCTAGTACCCATTCGCCTGAGTGGAGTGACGAAAAATCGAAATGATGTGTCCGTGCTTTTTCTGTGAATACAAGACTTAGCTTCTCTGGGTTGGTGTTGTAAAACTACAGTCTTCTACTGTCAAACTACAGTCTTTTACCAGAGGAAGGTTTTCTACTGTCAAACTACAGTCTTTTACCAGAGGATAGTCTTCTACTGTTATACTATAGTCTTTTTACCAGAGGGAAGTCTTCTACTGTCAAACTACAGTCTTTTACCAGAGGAAAGTCTTCTACTGTCAAACTACAGTCTTTTACCAGAGGAAAGTCTTCTACTGTCAAACTACAGTCTTTTACCAGAGGAAAGTCTTCTACTGTCAAACTACAGTCTTTTACCAGAGGAAAGTCTTCTACTGTCAAACTACAGTCTTTTACCAGAGGAAAGTCTTCTACTCTCAAACTACAGTCTTTTACCAGAGGAAAGTCTTCTACTCTCAAACTACAGTCTTTCACCAGAGGAAAGTCTTCTACTCTCAAACTACAGTCTTTCACCAGAGGAAAGTCTTCTACTCTCAAACTACAGTCTTTCACCAGAGGAAAGTCTTCTACTCTCAAACTACAGTCTTTTACCAGAGGAAAGTCTCCTATTGTCAAACAGTTGTCAGCATTAAGGCTGTTAAAACCAGAACTTCTGAAATCGGCTCATCTTTGTGTAAGACTCTACGAAGAGTCTGTGAAGACTCTGTGAAGTCTCACTACCTAACGTAGTAACTTTATCGGCCGAGCTGCATTATTGCGACTGAAGTTTATCACCAGCTTATTTGAGGTTAATGCGGTATTTCCTATTTCTCTAGGAAATCTTGATGCTTCAGTCTGTGTACAACAAAGAAGTTTTGCTGATGTGCAGAATTCCTTGCCCTGTTGCCGACAGTCACAGGACTGAAGCCGTTGGTACCAGGTTGGGCCAGGTTATACCGGAAGCTCAGGGTGTGAACTATCGGCCAGGCAAGCTTTACCAGTCCCACAACTAGATCTAGGTCTGAGATATGTCTGCTCTGTTCTTATGCAATTGTCGTGTACAGATATAGACCCAGGGTTGACAGCAGTAGGTCTATAGGTCTAGGGTCAGAGTTGGTGGAAAAATTGTGTTTGAGTGAAATCCCCGGAAAAGTTAACGGATAAGAGAGCTGCTGGGAATGGAGTGGAGTGAGAGAAGAGAAGCATGTAGGGGAACAATAGGAAAGGGGAGGGGAGGTCAAGGCAAGAAGGGAGAGAAAAAGAGAAAGAAAGTAGGCGATACAGAGAAAGAGAGAGAGAGAGAGAGAGAGAGAGAGAGAGAGAGAGAGAGAGAGAGAGAGAGAGGAAAAAAGAGAGATAGAACAGTGAGAGAGAGAGAGAGAGAGGAAAAACAGAGATAGAACAGAGAGAGAGAGAAAGAGAGAGAGAGACTAAGTGATAGAAAGAAAGAAGGAGAGAGAGACAGAGAGAGAAGGGGTGGGGGTGGGGAAGAGAAAGGGAAGAGGGAAAGAGAAAGAGGAAAGAAAGAAAGAGTGGGTGACTAAGTGAGAGAACGAAAGAGAGAGAGAGAACGAGAGAGAGAGAGAGAGAGAGAGAGAGAGAGAGAGAGAGAGAGAGAGAGAGAGAGAGAAAGAGATGGTTGTGATAGTATACTATTCAGCATTAAAGAGTTGCTCAACATTGAATTCTTTTCCTAAAAACACAGCTCTGAACTTTGCCTCCAATTCATAACCATATCCACTTCCATTGTGAATTCATCGTTTCTTGTTTTAGAGCTTGCTTTGTTTTTAAAAAAATGTTTCCACAAAAATAATTACTTTCACGAGTATGAAAATATCATTGCCTCCATCTCAGTCTAAACCATAATTATCATAATTAGATCTAGGCAGCTTTTGGTCATAATTTTTAAAATTTCAAAATGTTGTGTAGCTCTATTTGTACTGAATTTATCTCCTGTCTAGTTATACACAGCTTTCTGTCTGAATTTGCTTTTTTAATTAATTAATTAATTATGCTGCGATAAATTGTTTGCTCTCTCGCCAGACGACCGTATCCACAATTGAGGCCTAGATTCTACCTCCATCCCGTGACCTTCTCTATTCTTCGCCAAGAGGTTTCGACTTGTGCGCGCCACTTGAAAGCTAGTGGCACGGATGTGCACCGTGCGAGCGCAGCCAAGTACTTCAACTTGCATCTACTTGAACAGAGATAATCGCCAGCACTAGCCCGAGAGAGAGAGAGAGAGAGAGAGAGAGAGAGAGAGAGAGAGAGAGAGAGAGAGAGAGAGAGAGAGAGAGAGAGAGAGAGAGAGAGAGAGAGAGAGAGGAAAGCTTGAGGTTCCTGGGACACACAACGTCTGGTACCAGTAGAATTTCGTTACATTCAATGACCACAGAAAGCCATTGTTCTGCTTCAGAAAGTTTCTTTGTTTTCCATTCGTGGTAATTGGGAAGATTGTATTTTTGAAATCTGTTTTTTTTTTTTTTGTCAAAAATCTGTATTTGTGTGTATTTGTTTGTTCTCTCTCAAGGCGAAGAGAGCTGAGCTTGGTATGGTCATCTCCTGTTAGGAACAGGGTGGCCCTTTCTGTGACTCTTGGTACTGCATCTCTTGCACAACACTAGCCAAGGCTCTCAGGGCAGGCAGGCGATCTAAATATAGCACACCTCTACGTGGAAAAAATGGAGCTGTAGTGGGTGCTTCATCTCTATTTGTTTTGAACATTTTTTATTTTTGTCCATCTCTCAATCTCTCCCCCCCCCCCCTCTCTCTCTCTCTCTCTCTCTCTCTCTCTCTCTCTCTCTCTCTCTCTCTCTCTCTGTCACTGTTTGTCCCAAGCACTTGCTTAGTTTTATCGCCTGATCAATGTTTATTTTCCCGTCATTCTTTCTGTTTACTGCCAAATATGGATCTGTTGATCAACATTTTCTTTATCCATCACTGTCTTCGATAAATCAAAATTTCAACTATCTATTTAACTACCAGTTCATCTATTTATACATTTCTTTTCTATTAAACCAACCTATCTGTCTGTTTGTCTGCTTTCTATCTATTAATACGTCGATCTATTTTTCTACGAATTTATGTATCTACGCATTTATTCACCTTTTTCTCTAATCGTCTATCTTTTTTTCTAAATCTACTTTGTCCTATCTCTGTCTAACCGAATTCCTCCTCCTCTTCTTCTGTCATGTTTCCTCATCGACTCAGAGCAAAGCAGAGAGCCTACAAGTTTTCCTCTCAATAAAAATTATATCAGAACTTAGGCGACATTAAACTTCTCAAAGTATACTAGTGCCAGTATACTTCTGAAGTCTGAATTCTCTTTACCTCTCGCACCTCCCTCCCTTCTCTTGCAAACTCTCCTCCTCCCCATACCTCCCCCTCCCCCTCCCCAACCCTTCCTCGGCAACCTCACCTTCCATCCCCCAGCCTCAACGTTTACAACAGTCCTAACTGCGAGTAAAATACAGAGATGTTTTGTATTTTGATTATCCTTAAGTAACAGCAACATATAAAGGCAAGAGATCTAACATGCTCGTGATCTGACCGTACTACCATTTGATCAAGACGAAGAGGAAAAAGGTGTGTGTGTGTGTGTGTAAGGGTGTCATTGAAATTATCCATCAATGTAATCGTAAACTGAACAAGTAATCCACGGACGGGTTCAAATCCTGACATGCAATCATTGAATATCTAATCGATTACATTGCACTTCTTGGCTCAGAAATTGTGCATGACTCGCCGGTACCACATAACAAAATGACAGGATGATTTCTAGCCTCCATCAGGCATAGCCAGCTGTTCTTTGTAGTGCACGTGTAGAGCTTAAAGTTACCACAGCCAGATGGGGAGCACAGACATGTGATACTATAGAATAGTACATCTCTGAGCGAGTGTGCTAACACCTGGCCACCGCCACACCGCTGACAGCCAGAAAATCCTTCAATGTATTTTGGAGAAAAAATAAATACACCATGTTTCGCAACAAAAAAACCCAAACAAAAACAAAAACAAAAGAAAGAAACCCCACATAATTATTAGAGGAATCATCTGATTCTCACAGCAATGAGATTCCCTTCCCAAATCAGTTTGTGAAAGTCAGTATGTCATTTTGATTCACAAAACTTTGGCAAGGTTTTCAAAGACCTTTTATCTAGAATCTAAAATCGGAACGTTACTTTTTCACCAACTCATTCTTTCCATTGAGGCAAATAAATTTCTTTTTTCATCATAACTGTAACAGGTTTCGAACAAGAATCCCTGCTCTGATTTTGTTTATAAAGAATTGATCGCCGTTAATGCAGAGTCCAGGGCTCCCCGGCTTTGCTTGCCCTTCTATCTGAGTCATGGCCAGCTAACGACACACCCTTGTACGTCTACCGAGCCAGTTTCCGACGATTCCGACCTTTATTTTGCGATCATAATCGCTAACTTCACAAAACTCAGTTCACATGTGTTGATAGCGGATCAGGCGGAAGAACTTTTGCTGCATTCTCCGTCTGCTCCCCAGTTACACGACGTGAGCCTAAAAATGTTTACAAACTCCTGAAATCAGACTGCGCTGTTGCCCTACAGACTAGGTGAAGTATGGTTTCCCAGAGAAATCTGTTTAAGGCGTTTCTAGAAAAGGGTTGCTAGCTAGATGGGTGTCTATGAGATTTGTTAGTAGTAGATGCTTGACAAAGGTTTGCTTTAGAAAGTGTTAAACGTAGTTGTAGTGAAGAAAAACTCAAAACTAAGAGGTCAATAATATAGACTGATGTTTCTCCATATAAAACTGAGAGAGATATACAGAGACCTTTGAGCAATAAAGAAACAACTAAATGCAAACTGGTAAAATGAAAATTTCTACACAAAGTGTGCATTACTGGAAGCTCTGACATAATAAACATTTTCTACTTTGGAGATAAAGCGAGATAAAACATAGAGGACATGGCATGTTTTGCAAAGATTTGGTTAAGTTATAATATATTAATGCGTAATTTTTCTTTTTGATTAATGAATGCATTAGTTAGGAGGAATAAAGAAAAGTTGTGTGTGTGTGTGTGTGAGAGAGAGAGAGAGATAAAAATGGAGAGAAAGAGAAAATATAGAGGCCTGGAGGTATGGCAGAGGAGAAAGAGAGAGAGAGAGAGAGAGAGAGAGAGAGAGAGAGAGAGAGAGAGAGAGAGAGAGAGAGAGAGATAAAAATGGAGAGAAAGAGAAAATATAGAGGCCTAGAGGTATGGCAGAGGAGAAAGAGAGAGAGAGAGAGAGAGAGAGAGAGAGAGAGAGAGAGAGAGAGAGAGAGAGAGAGATGAGAATAATCTCTTCCCTCCACTGAGCAGAGCGTGGCCACCCTTGGTTCCTCGACACAGAAACTTATACGTGAAAGTTTAAGTCTCTGTCTAACGAGACGAAAAAGTCAACAACCCTCGATTAGGTGGACCAAAATCATTCAATATTCAATTTATGTACCGGAATTAGAAGTAAAAATCCCAAGAAAAAAATGGAAAGACTTTGAAAAACTTTTTAGGACTAATCATTGACGCGAACTTCATGCGGCTGTAAAGGAGATTAAATTAGAAACGTTTCAAATTTCTTAGGTGAAATTTCCTCAAGCGCTGTACTCACTATCAAACTTTCTGTCCGACGGATAGCGTTGACGAATCTGTTACCAAAACGACAGTGTATACGGCAGCCTTACAGTTACGGCGCTTTCTAGAAAGTAGGTCATGGAAACCGGAAGCAAATTATTCCTTTATTCAAAATATAATTTGAAAGAACGCGCTACTGTTCCCATCATTATTCAGCGAGTAATAAAATCAATGCATAAAAATCATAACGAAAAGACTTTTTGAAAGTAATTTTGCATCCTTTGTAATGTGAGCATATAGGTCAGCTAACAAGACAAATTCATATTTTGGTTTGATGTAGAAATGAAAAAAAAAAACAAACACGGTATCAGCCTATATTCAACGCCCTTGAACCAACAGCATAGCAGATCTAAAGTTATGTTCAAAACAAAACAAAAAAAACCATGTTAACTGCAACACCATCATCAAAAAAACCATGACGCTAATTTGTAACCCTTGTCACAGTCTTTGGAGTTCCTTTTTACACTTGTGTCGCAACCATCTGAAGCTGTAAGGTTAGAGGAGGGAGAAACTGCAGGACAACTTTCATGTTTTCCCACACCATGTCACGGCAGACATTGTACAGACAGTGGATGAGGGGCACTTCAGATGTTTGGAGAGTTTCACAAGACGCGGGCCTCCGTGCACAGCCGCTCAACTGGCTGGGTCCATCTCGTATCAGGAGGCTCCACCTAGCGGCTGTATTCCCTGCTAGCGGGCAGGTCTCGACCAAGCTCCTCTGCCTCAGGATATCATTGTTACCACACACTTCGCTCTCGAGTGGGTCACATTGTTAACCTTAATTAAAATTAATCTAAATTTGGTGAGTGTGTGTGTTTGTGTATACAATGACTCGAGAAATTATAGCACGGTAGGGCAGAGAGGAACAATATGTATAATTCTAAGGTTATGGAGCAGAAACTTCCCGTCACACCCAAACGCTCGAGGTTCCCATGAGCGGGGAAGGCTTGGTGCGGTCTGCGGCAACCCGCGGAAGGCTAACAAGGAGCATAACCTACACCTAGAGGTACGGTCTAAAAAGCTAGACGGTTTAGTGACCTACTAAATCTCAAGGGGAGATAAGTGGCGAGGTGGGCGAGCCTCACGGCTATCTTTAAACTCTGTGAAGCGACCTCTTCAACTCCTCAGAGAACCCCCCTTGGTTAGTCTCAAGAAACAACAAGGTTGTGGTACACCTTGCAAAGTCAGTCCCCTCAATACTTATATAAACAGTGGTAACTTTTTGTGTTGTCTTTATTTTCTTTTTGAACCGCAAAATGAGGTTTATTCAAATCTTAAAATAAACCATCTACATAATTGGAATTTCTGTGTAGACCTACGTATTTTACTAGTCTAACCTAAAGAGGGTGCCAGATTTTGTGTTGATCCATAAGTTTTTTAATGAAAATAACAAAGTCAAGTCTTAGGCTATAATGGTGCAACAGAATTATTTTGGTTTCTCACTGTTTACATCTGGAATTGAAAGAATGAAACATAAACAGCCAATAATGTCCCGAAGCTATGGGCGATTAACATCGCATTGCCATCCGATCGGTTTGAAAGATGGTAAAAATCAATGTAAACGAAGACTGCAATGTTTTTTTCAAGTTGTCCCAACGAACCATGTCCCTTCTCATACATTCTTCAGAAATTCCTTCGATCTAGCTGCACAATTGTCTGATATCAAACAGTTTCTGGGACTGTTTCCACGCACTTTTCACACCATCAGATTCTGGTGGTCCCCTGTTACCGAGTCCTTGATTTATACTTCTATGATAATAGCGCTTTTCATAGAGAGCTTTGTATCTATTCACATGTAATAAAAAACAAATCTTATGCAATAATGTGTTTCAAAGTCAGTCCGAGTCTTAGGTTGTAAATCGGTTATCACCCTTTGCATATCTCGTAGGTTATCACCCCTTACATTTATCTCGTAGGTTATCAGCCCTTACACTTATCTCGTAGGTTATCACCCCTTACACTTATTTCGTAGGTTGTCAGCCCTTACACTTATCTCGTTGGTTATCACCCCTTACACTTATCTCGTATATTATCACCCCTTACACTTATCTCGTTGGTTATCACCCCTTACACTTATCTCGTAGGTTATCACCCCTTACACATATCTCGTTGGTCATCTTTCCTTACACATATCTCGTATATTATCACCCCTTACACTTATCTCGTTGGTTATCACCCCTTACACTTATCTCGTTGGTTATCATCCCTTACACTTATCTCGTAGGTTATCAGCCCTTACACATATCTCTTATGTTATCACCCCTTACACATATCTCGTATGTTATCACCCCTTACACATATCTCTTATGTTATCACCCCTTACACATATCTCGTATGTTATCACCCCTTACACATATCTCTTGTGTTATCACCTCTTACACATATCTCGTATGTTATCACCCCTTACACATATCTCTTATGTTATCACCCCTTACACATATCTCGTATGTTATCACCCCTTACACATATCTCGTATGTTATCACCCCTTACACATATCTCTTGTGTTATCACCTCTTACACATATCTCGTATGTTATCACCCTTTACACTTATCTCGTTGGTTATCTCTCCTTGCATCTATCTCGTCGCACCAATAAAATGCTGCCAGAGTTTTAGAAAATCGGAAACTTCTATTTTTAATATTGTATTTCTGACTTTCTTGTTTCAGTTGTTTTGCGAAGTGCGGTTTTACTTCTATGTATAATCTTAATGATGAATCGTAGATCTTAATGTTGTAAATTAGTTTAGTTCGTTAGCATAAATATAAAAATGATGCGCCAAACTTCACATTATATTTTATAATTTGTAACAAGATCAGACGAATTAAAAAAAAAATCAGAAACTACCTCAGCTCTGCATTTTGAGAGAGATAAAAACTGTCTGAACGGTAAGTTATGAAACCAGCAACCATGGGAAAATGAAGCAGATTCTCAGAACAATCGAAGTCTAGAAGTTTTTAGGTCACTTTCAACAACACAGTGAGCAGGAAAGACAGAGCTTGGCGCCATGGAGGTCCCCAGTAAGAGGCTCCTGTGGGGAAGTCAAGCTACGCCAGGTCATCAACCCTCTGTACCAGGCAGGAGACAGGCTTGCTCTCTCTCTCTCTCTCTCTCTCTCTCTCTCTCTCTCTCTCTCTCTCTCTCTCTCTCTCTCTCTCTCTCTCTCTCTCTCTCTCTCCCTCTCTCCTGGTGCCGTGTTGAGAGGACACACTTGGCTCGCTTGCCGTGGAGAGGTCTTGGCTACTGCAGCTTCTCCTTTCTCCACGGCAATGAGCAGCCACTTCAAATTCACTTTGATGTCCGGTTTTCAAGCACTTAATTTGAAATGTGAACCATTACAGCCAAGAGCTTGCCTTAATGCGCATTTTATTTTATTCGTTCTTTGTCAAGGAGACTTTTTTTTCTTCCATTCAACGGTGCCCACGAAGGATACACTCAGCCATGAGGGTCATAATGTCTTTCTGATCTGAGCGAAATCCACGCGATGCAAAATGGAAATTTGATCGATCATTCGAACATAGGCTAAAGTGTTGCTTAAACCCTCTTGGCTTCAAATATTTCGGCAAAAAAGAGTCAAAGAATGATCGAGAAGACATCATGTGTGAGTTGCTTAATTCACTGCTCACAACAGCTACAGTTTTTCACAAGGATGATTTGGTTAGATCTCAGGGTTTGTGAGGGAGAGAGAAGGAAGGCTCACATGGCGAGAAACGTGAATGGTTACAAACGCACAGCTTCGTGTAGCCAAGGTCTTTCACACCAAGAGAAAATGGTTTCATTGACCTACTGAGATAGCAGGAGATGTTGCAGAAATCTGCACACTTCTCCAATTTCAAGTATCAGAAGATTGGGAGAAAAAAAAACTGACTGGTACATATCAAGTTAAGACATTTCTCGAAAGTGCTCAAGGGGGGAAATGTGTGTGTGTGTGTGTGTGTGTGGGTGGGTGGGTGGGTGGGGGGCCTTATATTTCTCACCACAATAATTATTTGTAAAAAGCAGACCAAAAAAAAAAAAATAATAAAATAAATGAATAAACAAAATAAGTTGTCTTAACTAAGTTGTGTTAAGATAGTTAAGAATTTGATTGCCGGACCTAGACAGAGGGGAAGAAACGATGGATTCCAACAATCGGCCTTCTAAAGATAATCTTGGCTTGTCTGTACCGGAAGAAACGATTGATTCCAGCAATCGGCCTTCTAAAGATAATCTTGGCTTGTCTGAACCGGAAGAAACGACTGATTCCAACAATCGGCCTTCTAAAGATAATCTTGGCTTGTCTGAACCGGAAGAAACGACTGATTCCAACAATCGGCCTTCTAAAGATAATCTTGGCTTGTCTGAACCGGAAGAAACGATTGATTCCAACAATCGGCCTTCTAAAGATAATCTTGGCTTGTCTGAACCGGAAGAAACGACTGATTCCAGCAATCGGCCTTCTAAAGATAATCTTGGCTTGTCTGAACCGGAAGAAACGATTGATTCCAGCAATCGGCCTTCTAAAGATAATCTTGGCTTGTCTGAACCGGAAGAAACGATTGATTCCAGCAATCGGCCTTCTAAAGATAATCTTGGCTTGTCTGAACCGGAAGAAAGACAGACCAAAGCTGAGCAACCAAGGCCCTTAAGAAACCATAGAAGATCCCTTAAAGGGGTGTGTGTGTATAAACCGCGGGTCTAGCGTGGGCCCGACTGCAGCAAGTCTCTCTGCCGCCAAACCTGATCTCTATAAGAACATCCTGACACCTCTACCTGGGACTATCATACCAGAAGTGGCTGGAATCAACAAAGCTCTGTTTAAAATGGGGTAAATTTTATTGGTTCAATCTGTCTAGACATTAAATCTACAGGCTAAATATTGCTTGAATGGCTTTTCTGGATTTATTGAAAGTCGATATTGGCTGTTTGAAGTGGCTGTCTGGCCATATGTTTTAAAGTAATGTCGGCTTTTTTGTTGTCTTGTCTACATGTTTGTAAGATGGCTTACCTCGAATGCCATCTAATATATTTGTATCGATCCACTTGAAACTAGTTTGGTTTAAACAAGAGCATATAAATAATTATATTGGATTGTTTGCCTTTTTTTAATCAAAAGAAAGTAAAAGGCATATAATTATGCATTTTCAGATAATTGTATTTAAATTAAAGAAGAAATCTTTTAATATTTCGAACAACAGAAACTTTGAACGTTTCGGCGCAGGCTTGCAAAAAGGTCAAGTTATACTACACAATGCCAGCTTAAAATACTACAAGCAAAATACTACCCAATGTCAGCCCAAAATACTACCCAATGCCAGCTCAAAATACGACACAAAGACTTCCAAAAATACTACACAATGCCAGCTCAAAATACTACACAATGCAGAGTAAAATGCAAATCCCAAATTCTACCCAGTGCCAAACCACAAACAACATAATGCCAGGCCAAAAATTCAACACAAAATCGGGCCAAAATACATCACAATGCCAGACCAGAATATTAAAACACAATACTAACAAATGCTGGTCTCTTGAAGCCACGCGGGTGTTCTCTTGGCTAAAAATAATTTTGGACTCGAGCTATTTCTGCAGCAACCCTCGAGGAAAACGGAACTGCGCTTTCGTTCTAATTGGCTGATAAATTGTGGTACAAAATAATCTGTGACAGCTTAGAGTTATTTCGATAGCAATTTGTGGGGAAAAAAAATTACTTTGGTCGCCAATGGTGTACGATGTGTGTATCATGGTTACTTCATTACTACAAAAATGTTAATAGTCAGTCATACATGTCACGCCTATCTACTTGCGTCAGTAAGTAAAAGTAAATACCCAATCTCCGTCTGGACATAAACAAAACACTTTATCTTGTCCAAAACCAAGATGGCTCGATACAAAAGTTGTTTTGAAACTGTTGCGTGTCGCAACTGTCCAGCGTGGGCATCATTGTTGATTTCACAACAATAAAAACAAAACAATTCATCGCCTCTTTTGTAGCTTTGCAGAAGTGTAACCAGGCTATTTTTAAGTTCAAGGACGTATTTCTCTTCAGAAGACAATGAAGCCATTTAAGCAGCGTCCTTGAAAAGTCACCCCAGGAACTGCGGGTGGCGCAACAAGCCAATATGTTTCACCCTCGTCTGAATCAAGAGGAAAGCTTCTCTTTATAGCACCTCAAGAGCTGTGAAGTGCAGCAAAAATGATAGACAACGCACCACGCCCATGAAAGCAACAAGCGAATCAAACAGCCTTAGATTTTTCTCCCTTGTTTATTTTATTTATTTATTTTGTACATCGGTGTCAGGGTTTAGGGGACATATCGCTTTGTTTTGCTGCGGAATTTTATACCAACTAAATATTGTCACATGACTGTCACTATCAAATTATTGATGGGACGGAGATACATAGCTCTTCTTCCGCGAAGAACATAATTATGACAACCTCTTAAAAACAAACAAAAAAAAAACAAAAAAACGCCCAGAGTGACTTGGTTTTAACTTTATGTCAAACTGATTTTTACGACTTGGTGATGCCTCAATTTCTTTTATCGATGTCTGCCAATAGATGATTGGTTTTATTCTTTTTTTTTGTTTTTTTTGTTTTGTTTTGTTTTGTTTAGTGGTTGTTGTTTTAATTCTTTCTTCTGCTTTTTT
>JAWDGP010003606.1:157500-202500 GCA_033675545.1 Elysia crispata
CAACTCACACAATGGATGGTGGCGGAGGGAATGGCCTTCTAGGAGAGGTGATTCTCTCTTATAACAACAGCCTCACCCTCAGACCACTGCAGGGACCGGGAAGAGAAAAATATGACCCTCTTGAAAAAAAAATTATATATAGTATAGATATACAGCAAATTGTGAAATAACGGAGAGGAGTATTATTTTTTTTTATTTTATTTCGTACCAGGGTACTTCTCCATCACTTCCTTTTGTCGTGGGTCGTCAGCCCAACGTGACACACATTCGGGGACTTTGGCGCAGCAGACGGCACTTACTGGTTCAATTTGCCAGACTTAATTGGCCGAGTAAGTCAAAACCAGTCACGAAAATACAAGTTTTTAATAGTTCTTAAAAGTTGATAATATTGCAGAAATAAATGAGAAAAACAAAGCTAGGGAATTTAAATTAGCTTAGTTTTTGGGGTAATTTTTTCCTTCTAGTGCGATGTAATGTAAAGACAACTATGTTCTTTTCTTTTTTTTTTTTCTTTTTTTTTCGTTTTCTCAGAATTTAATTTAATACATTCTTTAATTCTTCACTGCGGCATAATTCGGTATCATGAGGTTTGTGTCTGCGTGTTTATTTTTTGATTTTGTTGAACCTCAATATTTCCTTGATCTTTTTATTGTCTGTTATTATTAATCCTCTACTATGCATCCTGTTTGGTGCGTGTGTGCGTATGTAATGGATTTCTTGTCTTCACACACATCCACTCACGCAAAATCAGATTAAAAAAAAAAACACATCCGATCTCATGTATTGAAGGAAAGGCTTAAACACAAAAGGAAATCCCCGATTCGAAATAAATTGATCACGCAAAATGTTCGTTCAGTTTCATTGCTGAACAAAATTATTGCATAATCTTCGTAATATTATTACGACTATTCTCTCCCTGCCACTTCAGAATATCGCTTGATGCTAAATTAAGACAGTGTGGTGCTTCACAAACAAGCGAGGAAATTTTCGGTGTGATGCAAATTACTGAAAATCGACTGATCGAAATGTATGCACACTGCCATTGTCTCGTTGAGATCCAGAATATTTCGTGTCAAGACAAACTGGCATCATTCCTTCAAAATGAATTGTAACGGAGGGTTTGAATTTCTCCTGGTATACACCGACTCTAGGTCCCAAACCTGCAAGCGTAATAAAAAGGGCAAATTTATAGAGGTCTTTCCAGCGAGCGTTGAACATATGTGTTACATACTTTGTTTAACCCAGCTGTGTGGGAGACTGGCCTTCCTAGTGAATTCCAAGCAAAGTAAACCTGATTCTGGATTTGGTAATTCAGTATATTGTTGTATGCGACGTATGCTTTGGCTCTTGACAAGGTTTCTTAAGCGCGTTTTTTTTTTTTGCTTTTTTTTTTCGGGGATATAAAACTCATTCCGTCTTCACTGAATGCACATAATAAAGGCGGCAAACTACTTTTTCCAAAGCTAACAAAGTTCATAATTTAGATGCATGCCATTTGCAGGACGAACAGAAGTTCGAAACAAATGGTGTATAACCAGGAAATGTACTGTATGATGATATACATAAGTTGCTTTTAAAGTTTATTTTATCTACTTGCCATCAACATTATATCATGAAGGCTTGGGTGTTGTTTTTTTTTTGTATTTGTTGTGTGTGTGTGTTTTTTCATGCGAACGAATATAATAGTCGTTTTCATAAAGTTAAAAACTAAACTGTGTCCTCAAAATATTTCCAAAACTCATACACTTTACTCTGCTAGAGTTTCAGCCTTCCCATTCTATGGTACACGCCAACCTTTAAAAACTGTATCTAGAATTATTGTAAGAAGACACATCTACATCAAAAATCCCAAAAGGAGACATTTTTAACAGACGGGAATCAGACCAATACTATCTGAAAGATTGCTTTTTGAAAAAAACTAATGAATTCCTTTATCGTCATTAAATGTTCGCCAGTTGATGCTCCGAGTGGGTGATAAACCATGGCAGCGATGAAATTCCGCAAGACAGCGCACTTGTTTTCTACATTACCTTACAGGGAAGGGAGGGGGGGGGGGAGAGCGGTGGTCAAATCGGTAGGACGCCTG
This sequence comes from Elysia crispata, assembly GCA_033675545.1. NCBI lineage: Eukaryota > Metazoa > Mollusca > Gastropoda > Plakobranchidae > Elysia > Elysia crispata. Next base: position 159,587 of record JAWDGP010003606.1, read on the forward strand.
ACTACTAATCCAGAGATCCCAGGCTCGAATCACAGTTCGGGATCAGAAGTGTTTCAGTTCCCCTGTGTTCACCCAGGACAAAATGTAGCTAGGTCTCTTAAGACTCGACGAGAAAAGCCATTGCAAACTACCTCGCAATGTCGTATGCCAAAAATCCCAGGACCCAACTGATTCCCCTAGGCTCGGACTAAAACCCAAGACCCAACTGATTCCCCTAGGCTCGGACTAAAACCCAAGACCCAACCGATTCCCCTAGGCTGGGACTGAGTTTGGGTCTCACTTTACTTTACTTTAACAAATTGCCTTATAAGAAGAGTGGAATTCTTAAGTAGATTGGGAAATTAGAAAATAAATTGATTTCCAGAACATATGAAACAGTATTACGGTATTTCCCCATAAAGAGGTTGATTCCAGTAAAGAATACTATATTGCCAAATAGAAATTCTTTCTGCCCAACTCCGCACATTTCTTTTTTTTTCCTTTCTGATTTTTTAGGTTATGTGATAAAAAGTTATGAGGCCTACGTTTATTTATGCCAAACTAGGCAGACAAGCAGTCTCCGCTCACATTATTTTGGACCAAATCTAGGTTTAGGATCAAGAGTTCCGAGTTGAACAGCCAATAATCGTTTAGCAAGCTTGGCCATGACCTAGACCTCCACTAGATATAAGACGGTTACGTGAAGTAAATCTGTTAACAATGTGTGGTATTTTTAGATTGAGAATGGATGTCTAAGCCACGGTCAATCTTTTTCCTGCCTGAATCTGGCACTGTTCCATCTTTCTATCTCAAGATAAGTCTCCTACTAAACATAGACAAAGATTAAAAAACATGGATCAAAACAACAAGGGAAAGTTAAGAACCAAAAGAGATGATGCAAAAATAATCACAAAAAAAGAGGGGAAAAAAATACTGTCCCACGTTTTCAACCTAAACACTTCCACATAAGATCGACAATCAACAAAATATTTTAAGAGTTATCTTTTATCATGATCGTAGAGTATTCATTCTCCTTTTCATTCATACTTTTATAATTACTAACATCAAGCATTGAAATATTTGGGAGTTTCCAAAACTCATAATTATATCCCAGCATGTTAAACGCTTTATGTCGATTTGAGCGATTGGTGGATCAACAAAAATAATTAATGTGCTAAACAGAAACAAGCTAGATCTGGGTCTAGAAGAAATTTATAGTGAATAATTCTCTTAAGTAATCATTGGTTCTCGCTCATAGGTTGTCTGAAGACTTAATTTGTTTTTTAATCGCTTGAATGGAACAGTTGTAACTCGTAAGTTTAAACATTATAGATCTACTTAGATTTAGACCTAGATCTCTTCTAATCCAGGTTGGACACCTAACCCACTTATCTATTTCTGCAAACCATTTCACGGTTAGAATGAATGAGATTTAATCTAGATCTAAAATAATACGATTCTAAGGTTAAGGCTACTGTCCTACAAAAAATTAATGCTTCTGTATTATGTCAGGCGTGTTTGCGAGTCAGCGATCGCGAAAACCGACAGAACGCGCCTAACATGATTATGTGCAATCCAACACCTGCACTAATAATAATAATAATAATAATAATAATAATAATAATAATAATAATAATAATAATAACAATAATAATAATAATAATAATAATAATAATAATAATAATAATAATAATAATAATAATAATAATAATAATAATAATAATAATAATAATAATAATAATAATAATAATAATAATAATAATAATAATAATAATAATAATGAAGTTATTTCCTAGCGCCTCTTCCTACTTGTAGGCTCGAAGCTCTTTACAATAGTCTATTTACAAACGTTTAACATAGTGACACTAGTCTATAGTCTAAAACATAGTCCATTAACAATTCAAACAAACAGAAGAGGAAAAATGAATAAGTTACATGTACAAAGAAAATAAGAAAAGACATTGACAATAAGACAGATTTCTCAGACTAATTAAGGTCTTCATGTGCAGTAAACAAATGGGTTTTCATTAGGGTCTTAAACTGACTTATAGAACTCGCCTCCCTGATGGAAAGGGGAAGGGCATTCCAGACAACTGGTGCACATTGTACAAATGCTCTATGGCCGTCTTTTCTTGATGGTTTGCATGGAACTGACAGCAAAGCTTTGTTACCTGATCGTAAGCTACGAGTGGGCACGTACATACCGACAAGATCTACAAGATAATTAGGGGCATAGCCGTGAACACATTTGAAGCATAAGACAGCAATCTTATATTTTATCCTAGTTTGTACAGGAAGCCAGTAAAATCAAATCAGTCCAGTTTTGAATGCTCAACCTCTGTATCATCTTGTATAGCGCAGCAGCAAATCTGGGGGAACTATGTGGCATTCGCCCTTGCAGCTGCCACGCCCCGTGCCCTAATTTGACATGATTGATTGAATATTTTACAAGAAACCAACCAATCAAGTCCACATTCAGGCCAAGGGTGGAAGATTAAAGAAATTCACTAGATGCATCTCGAAGATATCCTTGAAGGTTTGGAACTGTTTGGTAAATTGGATAGGATTCAGGCCACGTTCCCACAATTCCTGTTCTTAACCCTTCCCTTTAATTTCCTATAATTATGTAACTAATTTCAGTTCTATATTATACCCTGTAAACCAGTAATACTGAGCAATAGCTACATATAGCTTACATAAAGTGTATGGATACAAAGATGGGAAAAGGATGCGTTAATGTGTGTATAAAATATAGCCGAATTGTACTGAATGGAAGTCGGGGGCTTGGTGTATTTTTACGCCAGTGCTATTGGAAGGGTTAAGTAAAGAAGACATTTGGTGCTCAACAAACGGGTTTCTTGCCTGTGGAATCAAGAGGTGAGAACTCCTTCCTGCCTCTGCTACGCTACATACTTTACCATGCCAGAGCGAAAGGGAGTATCACCATCACTAGAGCACTCAGACACTAGAAATCGATCGGTGTTAGAGGATGGAGAGTTCTTCCCGATTATAAGGATTCCCAATTAACCGGCGTGACTGAAAATATTCGTGTTCATTATAAATGATCATGTTTCCTAGGCCTAAGTTAAAACGTGAATTTTTCAGTTTCTCCCATTAATTTCTTTCAGGGTTTACTTCCTCAGAATCTTATGTGGAGATAGAAATACAGTAAACTGTCAAATTTATATGAGAGGGGAGTGTCCACAGTTGAATCTTTGTTGCATAAGTGTCGCCAAATACACGTGGCTCAGTTGGTGAGCGTTAGACTCGCGGCGCTAAGGTCCGGACTCAAATCCTGGCTTGGTCATGTGGCAGAGGTTTAGGACCTGTCCAGCCAACATCGGGCTTCGGCCTCACAGGAAGACTGTCCCGAGCATTCTCGAAACTTTGACAGAACAACTAACCGAGGAACTTATAGAGAGAGGGGGGAGGGGAGTGAGGTAGATGGGGAGGGAGAGAGGGAGTATGAAGAGAGAGGGCAAGGAGGAGGGAGGGAGAGAGAGAGAGAGAGAGAGAGAGAGGGGGGGGATGAGGTAGATGGCGAGGGAGAGAGGGAGTATAAAAAGAGAGAGCAAGAAGGAGAGAGGGGTAGAGAGAGAAAGGGGGGGGGGGAGGGGAGTGAGGTAGATGGGGAGGGAGAGAGGGAGTATAAAAAGAGAGGGCAAGGAGGAGAGAAAGGGGAGTGAGGTAGATGGGGAGGGAGAGAGGGAATATAAAGAGAGAGGGCAAGGAGGAGGGAGGGAGAGAGAGAGAGAGAGGGGGGGGGAGTAAGGTAGATGGCGAGAGACAGAGAGGGAGTATAAAAAGAGAGGACAAGGAGGAGAGAGGGAGAGAGAGAGAAAGGGGTGTGAGGTAGATGGGGAGGGAGAGAGGGAGTATAAAAAGAGAGGGCAAGGAGGAGAGAGAGAGGGGGGTGAGGTAGATAGCGGGGGGGGGGGGGGGAGGGAGTATGAAGAGAGAGGGCAAGGAGGAGGGAGGGAGAGAGAGAGAGAGAGGGGGGGAGTGAGGTAGATGGGGAGGGAGAGAGGGAATATAAAGAGAGAGGGCAAGGAGGAGGGAGGGATAGAGAGGAATTACGCATCCCTCTGCTTGTTTGACACTTCATATCCAGCCTAAGAAGTTGTCCATGACTATGATTTTCGATGAACACCAATTTAATTTTCCAGCTATGGTTGTGATCAAACGAAGACAGGCAGGATCTAAGGAAGATGTAAAGGACAGAAAGTTAATGGAGAGATTTTGTCAGCGACAGCTCAATGGGTTTTTTGTTTTTGTTTTTATTTTCCATTTTTTTTTATTTATTATCAAATTGAAATGCAAATTTCATCTGACAAGATAACCAGCTTCACTGCCAAATTCCACGCCTACGGATAATTCAAAACAGCCACTTCTCGTCTCATTCACAACAATTATCTTTCTCCAACCGCTCGTCTCTGCGATGATTGCCAAGCGATCGTAATGAAGAGATTCAGCGCGAGATATCCGTGTCAGTACTCTCACTCTATTACAGTAGGCTCAAACCAGAGCGCCGAAAGGAACTCTTCCCGGTTCGAGAATGTTCTCATCCTCAAAATCTTCCCAGACTGGGTTATGAAAAGCGCAGCCAGTGACGTAAAGACCATTCATGTAAGCGGTGTGTAGCCTAGATGTAACAGCCCACATCGCGGTACCAGGGAGGAGTTACGACATCAAGTAGCGACACCACTTGAGGATTTTCCCAGTCAGAAGGAAAAGAAAAATAGAATAGTGCAACTCGGTGTTTTTTTTTATTATTTCATTTATATAACATTGAAACTTGATTATTCAGTTTGTCTTCTCCAACTTCTATGTCTACCTGTCTTTCTCTCCAAATCTTCCTATCTTTTTTTTTTTTCCTGTTTCTATTTATTTATATGTCAGTTTCTTCACTCTCTCTCTCTCTCTCTCTCTCTCTCTCTCTCTCTCTCTCTCTCTCTCTCTCTCTCATATATATATATATATATATATATATATATATATATATATAAATAAAATTATGTATACTTATATGTATATTATACCTTTCTTGACTCTGTCTATGTGTCTCCGTTTGTCTCTATCTGCTTATTTGTCTAAATCTGTTTGCTTTTGTATATCTGCTTGTCTCTCTGCCTCCGACTGTGTCTACCTCTCTATATCTCTCTTGTTCTTCTTTTTTCTCCTTTTGTATATCTTATTTTTGTATCTCTCTCTCTCTATTACTGTCTACCGCCTGCTAATTTATAACTGTATTTATCTATATATTACGATCATCATTCAAATTGAGTGCACATGCAATGCGTCTTTTTTCTCTCTCCTTATTTTGACGTTTCTTGAAATACAAGGCTCGAGACCATTGTTGATTCTTTTCTTTATCAAATATTAATTTTTTTCTTCCTTTATTTTTCTAGTTCATAAATTCAGCCATGTCTTGAACATTAGAAACAACAACAACATGACAATCGTATAAGTTAAATTAAAAATAACGTGGGAAAAAAAAAAGAAGTGAGCTCTTGTGTGTCATCCCAAAGAGTGTTTTACTGAGGGAATAATCTAGACAGTGTTTTACTGAGAGAATAATCTAAACAGTGTTTTACTGAGGGAATAATCTAAACAGTGTTTTACTGAGGGAATAATCTAAACAGTGTTTTACTGAGGGAATAATCTAAACAGTATTTTACTGAGGGAATAATCTAAACAGTGTTTTACTGAGGGAATAATCTAAACAGTGTTTTACTGAGGGAATAATCTAAACAGTGTTTTACTGAGGGAATAATCTAAACAGTGTTTTACTGAGGGAATAATCTAAACAGTGTTTTACTGAGGGAATAATCTAAACAGTGTTTTTTCCCACTTAATTTTTTGGTTACTTACAAGCATATCAAACGCAATTTTTATCATACAAGACGTTAACTTCTAGCTAAATGTAGTCCATTCTATTAAAATGTTTTATACCGCAACAGTCAGAGCAAAGGCTCTCAGGATCTAATATTGCTGACCTGGATCTTTAACAAAGCTCTTTGCTAGCTTCATTTGTTCTGGTGTTTTTTTTTGTTTGTTTGTTTTGCTTTCCTGTAAGTCACCATTCATTTCTTGGAAATATATCTATGTAAGAACTGCCAATGGTTTTATTTCAGTTTCATAATGGGTAACTATGCTTCGAAAGAGAACTTGCCATGATCCTTTGTAATTCTTTGCAACTTGAAACATTGTGTTATGAAATTTGATTTAACAGCACTCCTATACTTTAGTCAGCATGTGGCTCATTGAAATCCAATGAGACATTACCTTCCCTGATAAATAATATACAACTCATAACATGAAACCACTAAGTCTAATGGCGGAATTTGCTCCACTTAATCCTTTCATTTTCCTACAAAGTGTTTCACTGCGGTGTATAAGACAAGGGAGAGAAGCCAAACAGGTGTTTTCAGAAAACCAGTGTCGGTAAAAACAATTTATGAGTTTCTCCCCGTGTCCTTCATTATGCATGAGCGGCACAACGCATATCCCATTATTTCGTCAGATAGTGATACTGATACAGCCTGTTCTTGATGTTTATTGTGAATTTTCACACAATGGCTTAAAGCAGTTTAACTTGTTTTTAAACTTTGTACAGTACCGTACTTTAATTGCTGTAAAATCTTTGCATTTCATTGATCTACAAATAAAATGTACATTTAATTTAAGACTCCAGCAACCCTCTTTACGTAAGAAGTTATTCGCAAGGTATGGGGAAAAATTTAGGTTGGGTTTTTCCAAATCAAATCATCTACATGCACATCTTTTCCTAGTCTAAGTGGTACTGTGCTCTCCAGTAAGTATACAGTATTTCAAATTTGAATCCATTTCTGTGATTTTCTGATTTCAGACAACCTGGGAGCATCCAGCTCCAAAGACTTCTGACAGCTCAATAGACCGACTTCCGACGGCCCATCTGACAGACTTCTCTAGCAGCTCATAAGACACTGTGACGGTGTCCTGGCCTGGTCTCGAGCTGCGGCAGGTGTAGACTAGAGCACTCAGTCGATGATGATGGGCCTTGTCAGAAACAGTGAAATAAGATCCTTTATCTTGCCTGACACAGCTCACCTCTGGCCCCATCTTGTCAGAAACAGTGAAATAAGATTCTTTATCTTGCCTGACACCCGGCTCACCTCTGGCCCCTGTTATTCATTACTGGCCACATCTTGTCAGAAACAGTGAAATAAGATTCTTTATCTTGCCTGACCCGGCTCACCTCTGGCCTCTGTTATTCATTACTGGCCCCATCTTGTCAGAAACAGTGAAATAAGATCCTTTATCTTGCCTGACACAGCTCACCTCTGGCCTCTGTTATTCATTACTGGCCCCATCTTGTCAGAAACAGTGAAATAAGATCCTTTATCTTGCCTGACACAGCTCACCTCTGGCCCCATCTTGTCAGAAACAGTGAAATAAGATCCTTTATCTTGCCTGACACAGCTCACCTCTGGCCCCATCTTGTCAGAAACAGTGAAATAAGATCCTTTATCTTGCCTGACACAGCTCACCTCTGGCCCCTGTTATTCATTACTGGCCCCATCTTGTCAGAAACAGTGAAATAAGATCCTTTATCTTGCCTGACACAGCTCACCTCTGGCCTCTGTTATTCATTACTGGCCACATCTTGTCAGAAACAGTGAAATAAGATTCTTTATCTTGCCTGACCCGGCTCACCTCTGGCCTCTGTTATTCATTACTGGCCACATCTTGTCAGAAACAGTGAAATAAGATTCTTTATCTTGCCTGACCCGGCTCACCTCTGGCCTCTGTTATTCATTACTGGCCACATCTTGTCAGAAACAGTGAAATAAGATTCTTTATCTTGCCTGACCCGGCTCACCTCTGGCCTCTGTTATTCATTACTGGCCACATCTTGTCAGAAACAGTGAAATAAGATTCTTTATCTTGCCTGACACAGCTCACCTCTGGCCTCTGTTATTCATTACTGGCCACATCTTGTCAGAAACAGTGAAATAAGATTCTTTATCTTGCCTGACACAGCTCACCTCTGGCCTCTGTTATTCATTACTGGCCACATCTTGTCAGAAACAGTGAAATAAGATTCTTTATCTTGCCTGACACAGCTCACCTCTGGCCTCTGTTATTCATTACTGGCCACATCTTGTCAGAAACAGTGAAATAAGATTCTTTATCTTGCCTGACACAGCTCACCTCTGGCCCCTGTTATTCATTACTGGCCACATCTTGTCAGAAACAGTGAAATAAGATTCTTTATCTTGCCTGACACAGCTCACCTCTGGCCCCTGTTATTCATTACTGGTCCCATCTTGTCAGAAACAGTGAAATAAGATCCTTTATCTTGCCTGACACAGCTCACCTCTGGCCCCTGTTATTCATTACTGGTCCCATCTTGTAGACCAGAGATTAACTTTTGCTTAGAGTCAACAAATCCCTGTCTTCAATTATGGATCATAAAATAGAAAATTGACTAGAAACACACAAGTTTGCATCCTGTGTTGTCAATAATTGCATTTTGAGTCGAACTTACTTCGCATTTGTTTTTATTTTTTTATTTTTCATTAAATTACAAATCGTCTCTTATCCACAATGCAAACAAGTTATGAGTGATTGAAACCCCTGCTTAGGAATTATTTCTTTATTAAGATAAGGTATAAACTGTAATTGAAGGTCGGACAGGCAATGGAAAAAAATTAAAGTCTGCATAAATGGTTTGCATAATTTTTGTTATTACCACTTGATTCAAACTAAAATATTTAAATTGTATTTTTTTTTCTTTTAACCTGATACAGCTTATAAAGTCTGTAATTTGGAGGCTCTTAAAAACGAATATCACTCAACATCTCTGGATTTGACATGGTTTGAATGTAGCTTAATAAATCTAGGTTTCGTGCACAGAAATTGTGTTTTAAATGCGAATCTGAAGCAAAGTGTGATTAAATTAAGATAGATGAAAGATTTAGATATTAATGAAGGTCAAAAGATCCAAAGATATTGAAGGTAATGTTATTTTTTTCTTCAGTGTTTATACATGGACATTGACTCTAGCAAATAATTTATGGATATCACAAAATACACACTTGTGCACACTAAGTTTATCTGAGAGAGAACTCAGAACATGCCTGCTTACTTTGTATCAAAAAGCCAAAATCTTTATATTTGGTCGTTATTCCATACTAAAATAAAGAAAAAATTAAAGGGGTGATTATTTTTTTAGTTGAATTATATCAGAATTTCCTAACAGGAATTGGAAGCTTTGAATCATCTGATCCTTTCAGTTCATACTGATGTTACAAGAATAGGATAAAATGTTCCAAATAGCACCACTTTAAATCTCTTTAGTTATGCAAACATTAGCTGGACAAAATAATTTTGATTCTATCTTATCATAATGGCCGATAAATCTAGGGACATTGATGGTAGACAAAAATACTATACGTGAACAATAGTGCAGTCGAGTCCGCTTATTTCGAAGTCATTCTGATAAAAAAAAGGACTTCGAACTATCAGAATGCATAGAGTAATATCAAAGAATTCGAACTATCCTGATTCAAATCATTTGGACTCAACTGTAATTAAAAGCATTCAAACTCCAAGGTCTGAATTATGGGCAATACTGAGACTGAAGATGCAGCTGCCATTGATGAAACAGATAGCTATCTGATCTTATTTGCGTGCTCCTATTGCCACATTCAAACAAGATTTTTAAAATTTCAAACTCTTATAAAAATTAGAAAAAAGCAAGGTTGCAAATGATTTGAATTACATTACTTTTATTTAAGGACGTTCACAAACTTTAGAAAATTGAAAAAAAAACGTTTTTTCTTCATATCAGGATTGTTTGAAAATATAGAAAAAAAATGTCCAAGAAAGATGATAATTTTATAAATGCACATACTTTCTGACTTGAATGGGAATTTCTTCCTTCTTCATGAGGAAATCAAAAGCCTAACAGCTTGCTGACTAAATCATCACCTTCATAATATACCATATCAGAAGATCACCATGACACCCATATGCACACAAATTAAAAAGAAATAAACCAAATGAAACCTACACCCCCCCCCCCCCCCAAAAAAAAAAGGCTTATTAAAGTTAAAAATATATCAACTACTAGGCAAACAACCATCTTCAGAGCTAAAATAAAATGGAGAAAAAAAATAAAAAGCATTTTTACTGTTATATTATTATTATTTATTATTAAGGCCTTCCGCTAGGAGTGTCGTCCGACCTCGCAGCTTCGGCAGCCTTCTTTATGTCTGCGGTGAAGGTGGTCCATTCTTGTAGCTCTAATAAAATATTTTACTGACTTAAAAAAAAAAAAAACAACAGAAAATTGACACATAATAATTCATATCTTGTTAATGTCATAATGGAAAATGATATGGGGCAAGGGGAGAAAAAAGGAAATCAGTTTCTCCATCTGCCAATTTCAAACAAAAACAGTGTGTCGAAGTTCTGCTCTTTCCAGCACAATCTGTTTCTTAAATGAAACACTCAGTCATAGCTCAGCTGACACATCGCAGTGTGTGAAAGTTCTGCTCTTTCCAGCACAATTCGTTTCTTAAATAAAACACTCAGTCATAGCTCACCTGACACATCGCAGTGTGTTAAAGTTCTGCTCTTTCCAGCACAATCTGTTTCTTAAATAAAACACTCAGTCATAGCTCAACTGACACATCGCAGTGTGTCGAAGTTCTGCTCTTTCCAGCACAATCTGTTTCTTAAATGAAACACTCAGTCATAGCTCAGCTGACACATCGCTAGTATTGACACACTCTACACCAATGCTGCATCACTTCTTTCAAACAATTCTCAGTTTCCTAATATTCAAATCCACTTCTGATGAAAATTCACAGCAAAATAATAATTGCATCACCATGAATTAACTTGACAAAAAAAAAAGACAAAAACATAAAAATAAAGTAAAGTTCACAATAATAACCACTTTTCTATGCTCATTAAACTTGTAAATAAAGTACAAAATGTAAAATCTCATGATATCTGATTTAAAAAAACAAAATGACAATGATACTTTTTATTTTCGTTGACTCCTGAAGACATCATAAATTATCAATACAAAACAAGAAAAGCTTTTTAACTGAAAAAAAAATTCTCCTGATCCTGCTCTGCCATACTCATCTTGAACAGCAAAAGTTGAGAACTCACATATAATCTTAATACAAGTTTAACTGCAATCTTCATCATTGCACCCCAAACAAAATATTTATGACTAAAGAAAAGATGAATTAATGGCAAACGTGTCACATTAAAACTCGTTTAAACATTTATATGAGTGCTGATGGAGACAAAAATGCTTTTTGTTCCTTAGCTCCATGGGTATTCTAAATATTGATCTATTCTTCGGGTAGGGCAAGACTCATATTGAAGACATAGTCGAGGTAATCCTAGATTGTTTGATGTCTTGCATGTCTCTATGAGAGTTTAAAATGTTGTGACAACATTGAAGTTTGTACATCACACTTCAAAAGAATGTTTCTTTTCCAACAAAAGAATACAAGCCACTGGACAGTTATTTGAATTGAATATTATTTTTTTCTTTACTGAGATTGCCTCACGCGTCTGCCCTTTTCCTTGAAATCTGTGCTCTTTTCAGCAGAGTGAATCAAAATAAAACTAAAACTTAGTTCGCACCATAAGAATAATTTGCAGAATATAGCATGGCTATATGATGTTTAAGAACCCAAGCAATGATTGAACTCTGATTTTTTTATCATGTCAGTCTAGATAGTAATTTACTAGAATGACTCTACAAAAAAAAAAAAAATGAAACTCAAAGAAAAAAAAATTTAAAACAAAAAACCACAATTGATGAGTACATTCAATTTTCACAACAAAAGCCTCAAAAGATTAACGAATCATAAGGGGAGAAACTTCCCCTCGAATTTACTGGTTTTGCTTGGCGTTTGCGCGTTTCTTGAGAGCTCTCCTTCTGTTGTCCAGCAATCCGTTGGTGATGACCGACATAGGTATTACAGCCATGATCCAGTCCTGTGTGAGGGCAGCAATAAACAAATAAAAAAAGATAACTGCACAAGGCAGTCAAGTCATACTGGGCAAAAGGGATGATTATATTATTATAAAATTTTTAACTAAAGTTCCACAAACTTCAATGATAAGAAAAAACTTTCGGATGCCAAGCTTTTCCTATTGCAATTTCATTTGAAGAAAAATGAAAAACAAAAAAAGGACAATTATGAGAACCATGAATGTAAAGCAATCGTTTTCAATCTGTGTGGTAAATAAAATTTACATTCCATATGTAATTTACATACATGAACCTCGTATTTCTTTCCTGCTGCTAAATTTCAAGCCTGTTTCAGAATGCTGCTGCCCATGCTTGTGACATACTACTTTCTTTGTCGTTAGCTGAGTTTATATTCTATATTTCATCGGATCAATGAGCCATTAACAATACCCTGCATCCCCTAATAAGTAGTACTGAATAACTGCTGATACTCAGGAAATATGAAACGGATTGAAGTGCCAACCCTTGTGTATCTTAACTTGTAAACAGGTCTAATACACAGTTTCTGCTGCGATTCTCGACAAGGACGATGACTTCCTTGCAGCAGTTCACATTCACCCAAAGCATTTGAAGCTTGGCTCAACATACACAATTCAAATCATGACTGAATTCAGCAATACTTACCTAACACATAAACTTGACTGCTATTTCATGTCTGCTATGGCAGCAGAATTGTATGCTGTTTCTATGGAGGCTTCAGCTAACGACTTCATAATTTCTGTGGTACCGCTTCACAGATAATGCGACATTTTATGAAGTATGTGATTTCCTTACCTGCACGCTATGGGACCAGAATCCGTTAGTTGTTGTTTGGACCCCAACAGTGGCCAGGGCTCCCTTCACAAATGTGGTTGGGGTTGGTACAAATATGCTCGGCTTCCACATCTTGGACAGCTTGCTCACCACAAAGTATGGGCTCACCAGCTGGAGGGGTTCACAAGAGAGAAAGGCAATGAGAAAAAAAATAAATAAGCAAAAAAATTTTAACTTATCACAAGGAAAGAAAAGTTCACTTCATATTTTCAGATAGTCTGACAGGCTTTTGCCAAAGATCTTGATTACCATATAAGAGAGGAGCATGCAAAGATGAGAGGTTAATAAGACTCTTAACTCTGCGAGTGGCCATTAGATATATTCAGTTTATGCAAGCGTATAGATTGGGTTAATTATCCTACGAAATTGCAAAAGAAAACTCTTTTGATAAAGTTTGCATTAAGTAAAACTGAAAGTAAAGTGCATCTTGCCATGTATGTTGAGAAAAAGAGCTATTGTTCGATAAGCAGCTTTTCTTTTTCTTTACATTTTTTGCTTCTCAATGAGGTACATATAAAAGTGTCTTGCTCAGTCAATTTTCATAATTTTCAACAGCATATACCTGTGATACATTGAATTGTTAAAAAATGAACAGCCTAGCTGTTATTATTCAGTTTGTAATTTTTCAATAAAAAATAAAGTTCTTATATTTTTGCCCACAAATTATTTTCGTCCTTTTTACACAAATAATTTTCTATTCAATTTTCATTTTGTTCACAAAGTTTTTGCAGTTTCTTGAAGCTCAATCTATGACCTTCATTTTTATACGAAATATGTCTTAGTCATTTTTTTTTTAAATTTCTAATCTCAGCTGAATGATATTAAGAAAGGTGTACTACAATCTTTGGGCAAAATTTAATTCCACCAAACACCGCTTCAAAGTGTACATTTCAAGAGTTAATATAAGACGTACAGACAAGCCAATTTTTTTTTTTACTTTATCAACTAATATTAAAACCAAAATCATTTTCCAAAAAATTCCTCTCTGTAAAATGGTAACTTTCCTTTTTTTTGTTTTCATTATAATAACAAACCCCAACTTATTAATCAGCGTTTTGAGTCAAACAAAAGGAAAAGAACGACAGCTTTCCACAACTGATGACATGCCCCCATGTGTCCTCATCTGTCGTTCACTGTTTGTGTCACCATAACACATAAGCTAGTTTTTTTTTTTCAAGTCTTATGATTCACAACTGAATCACTAAGGCTTAATCTAATAGGGTTTTAAAGTTTGAACCATTACCAGCAACAGCCATTTGACTCAATTAAAATGGGTATGGAAAGTTTGCTTGGGTTAAATCTACAATATTGCTTTCAGTCATTTCCCTTATAGCGGCATCAATTAGCGATATACATCGTATTTTAAATTATTCAAGTTTGCTACTTGCACTGCAATGATACTGTCTATCTTTACAAAAAAAAAACACTCAATGAATGCTGTATGAATTGAACAAATTCAAAAAATCTATGCTTCAAAAAAAAAAAATTGATTTGACTGGCGTGGTGTTCTAGTCTAGAGATTGAAAAATACGTAAAGTATCTAACAGCCAGTGATCTGCCATGCTAGGTAAGGGACATAACTCCTACTGTTGGGTTTTTTGCAGCTAGTAAGGTAAATATGAATATAATAAAGAATTCCTTTTAAACTGACAAATTGATATTTCTCCTTCAAAACACTGTAAGCTATTTTACTGAATCTGAGCTCATAATAAAGCAAAATTGGTAAATTTTGTGATCACTTCCAAGAGAATCTTGCGATCAGCGACAGTATGAAAAGATTTATGTCCCTAGAACCAGTCTTCATGTGTCTGATATCCAAAGTTACATTTGGAAAAGATAAAAAGATTTGTTCTTTGAAAAAATCCAAAAATTAGTATCTCCATGGCGAATACTAGTTATTTCATGCAACAATCACCACTAAGAAAATAACAATAGTTCAAATCACTCCTTTAAAATGTGATATGGGCGACATGCAACTTATTTGGACATATGCTTAAGTATAGTGAGTCTGACCTAACAGGTCTTTCGAAACTCTACATAGCTACTCTAAGGCATACCTGGAAGTTTACTCCAGATCCACTGTACTCAATGCTCAGAGCTCTGGTAAAAGTATCCACAAATGCCTGTGAAAAGAGCAGAATGGTGCAATCAAAAAACTAAAGAAGGAAGTCAATCAGTTTTCCAGACAGGGAACTACTTAAATCGAATTAAAACACAAATAAAACAATAAACTGTTAATGATTTATTGGAAGCAATAAAACTTTTTCAATCCAAAGTATATTAAGCACATCCATTATGAAACTTGATCCAAAAGCCCCATTGTTCACTGAGACTTTTCCATTTAAAATTTCTTCATAAATAGATACACTCTTCATATACTAAAAAAAATTTACGTGAGAAGCTTTCATTTAAAATAAATATCCAGAAAGAGCAGATAATTTTTTTTTCTTTTGTTTGTGATTCGACCAGAAATTTATTGTATACCCTTCTATTTAGCAAATTATATATAAATATATGAAAGAAATTTTTAAAAAATCTGTGGTTTCTTACTTTGCACGCTGAGTAGAGAGTGAGGAAAGGGGTGGGGCTGGATCCTGCGCTGGAGCCTATGTTGATGATGTAACCCTGCCTCTTCTTCAACATGATAGGCAACACAATTTGGGTCATCTGGAGGTTTGGATAAATGAGGGGTCGTAGGTCAAAGAGGAAACATTTTCTATTATGGCTGCTGAGATCTAGACTACTAACGACAATATCATCAAGCATGCTCCAATCTGCTCCCACAAATTAAAAAAATAACAAACCTCCCCCTCTCCCCCCCCCCCCCACAAAACAAAACAACAAAAAACAAGGTTTCTGCCATATTTTGGCCTGCTAGCTTAAT
This sequence comes from Elysia crispata, assembly GCA_033675545.1. Taxonomy (NCBI): domain Eukaryota; kingdom Metazoa; phylum Mollusca; class Gastropoda; family Plakobranchidae; genus Elysia; species Elysia crispata. Next base: position 175,312 of record JAWDGP010003606.1, read on the forward strand.
GCTCTCGAATTCTCTTCCTGAGCTACGTCACACGTTGACCATAATAGACTGCTTCGGTTTGAAAATGAGCAATATAAGTAATTCATACGATTCGGAACTACTAATCTTAAACGACAACAAAAAGAAACACACCTTTGATATCTTTCAAAATCTAAATAAAGGAACGAAAGTATTTCCTGTTTTGATTTCCTATGCAATAATCTACTGTACACACAATTGCACATGCACTCACCTTAGCAACAGATGTGCAGTTTAGATGTAGCAGCCTTGAAACAAACTGAGGATTCAATAGAAATGTTCGTAAATTAAGATTTTGATTGAAATGTCATCAATGTTTAAAAAAAAATAACCTGATATGTGTATGTTCTTTAATATCGGCCTTGGTCATACAGAATTCTTCTTCACACATTTTCAATATTCAAATCATAAGAGTTGAAATATTGTTCTCCATACATTATTTACAAATATAGTACCAATCAACAAAACTCGACATTCACTTATAGAAAACTGCATGACATAAACGGGGTGCGTGGCATGTTTTAACAGCTCTGTATGCCACATGATAATGATGGTATAAAAGAAAAGTTCTTCTCCATTGCTGAGATTCTTGCTGGCCACTGACAGGGAGTTATGACAGCTTCTCAAAGGAGAAGACTTTCAGTTGCTTCAATTATTGGCAGACTGAGAAAGAGCGCGAGAGAGAGAGAGAGAGAGAGAGAGAGAGAGAGAGAGAGAGAGAGAGAGAGAGAGAGAGAGAGAGAGAGAGAGAGAGAGAGAGAGAGAGAGAGAGAGAGAGAGAGAGAGAGAGAGAAAGAGAGAGAGACAAAGAGAAAGAGAGATAGAGAGAAAAGGAGAGACAGAGAGAGAGAGTAAGAAAGAGAGAGAAAGAGAGATAGAGATAGAGAGAGACAAAGAGGGGAAAGATGGAGAGAGTGAGAGAGACATAGAGAGAGAGAGAAAAGCAGACAAAGAGGGGAGAGATAGAGAGAGAGAGAGAGAGAGAGAGAGAGAGAGAGAGAGAGAGAGAGAGAGAGAGAGAGAGAAATAGAAAGGAAAAACCAGAGAGGAGGGGGTGGTTAAGGGTTGTGAATGAGAAGAGAAAATTATAAAGAACTTGAGAGTTTCATTCCATTACCATTCCACTGAGTTAATGAAAAGGACATAACTTTGGTGTTGAGAAAAATAATCCTAAGATGTAAGAGTGTTTCAAACGCTACACTGCCTGATGATCCCTGATTAATCACCTTTTAACACCTGCTTCACATTTCCCAGGCTCTGTCCTTTAAGCCTCAACACATTCCCAGAGACAGAAAACAATGTATCACATAACACTCAACAAGGTCTCAAATAACACAGTCAATCAGAGACCCATCCCTGTGGCTTTAAGGCAGACTCAGAAAGCCTGTATGGGATGTTTGACAATGAATTGTTAATTCCCACTGTAATGCTTAATTACATGTGTGAATGGAACTAAATGGAGGGGGTCCTGCTGCTAATCAGGGAACAATGGGGTAAGACAGTTTCTATCTTCAGCAGCTTAAATACATAGTTATGGCAGATCAATCCAAGTTTAAACACAACTTATGTGGGTAAAGAAGACCGTGGCTTCATATTAATATGCAGGTTAGGAGACATGTGAAAAGCTTGTCAGAATTTAATCCCTAGGGAAGCTTTTAACAAGTGCTTCACGATTTACGCTGGACATGATAGCCTGTACCACAATGAGCTGAACTCTATTGTACAGAGTAAGTGGGTAAGGCAAGTAGAACAAATTATTCTGCAATCAGCTAAACTTTACAATAATTATTGTACAAAGCAACTGGAAAGGACATGTTGAGAGATTGTTAAATACGCACTGCTCCCAACAAGATGATATCATAATATATATCTGTTTTGTGAGTCAAAGATGGAGACCTACAATTGTTAATCATTACCTTGTGTTTGCATACATGACTGTTTATCTTACACACAAAGTACATATATGCACAGCCATTAAGTTACAAGTTTTAGACAGAGCAAAGTGTAAAGCATTATATTTTTTATGTCATGTCATAATTAACATAAATTATTTACATCAGTACTTGCTGTCTTGAGGAAGCATTTTTGATACGATAAGACTGCTTAAATTGCTTTTTTTTATGAGACGTAAACTGATTGGGAGATTTTGATGCTAACTGACCAAATCTCCCATTTTTGGACAAAGAACTCAACAAAAAGTATATATATATAGAAATAACCTACAAGTAGAGATTTTGTCTACATCATAAAAATAGGATTTAGATAATGAAAAAATTATCTTTAAAAAAAAAAAAGATTTCTTAGATAATTATTCGATGAAAGAAAATCATGCCTAAAATTTACCTGCATTATAGTACAATTAATTAAGTTTGAATACTATTAAAATTGTTTTGACAATTTTAATTTATTTACATTTGGGTCTTCCACTTCAGCAAAATATTCAGGGAAGTCATAAGACATTCCAACATTGTTGACAAGCACACCAATGTCCAGCTTCTCTATATTGGCTCGGATATTGTCGTAAATGTCAGGCTGAGAAAAGTCCGCCTCAATAACCAAAGTCTTCACTTTGTACTTCTCCTCTGCAAACAAAAAGCATGATTGTTTGTGGGTTTTTATCAGACATGTAAATAGATAGACTGATAACCAGATGGTGAAAAAAACTATCAATGTTGCAAAATACAAAGGCAAAGTCAAATAATTTATCTGACCACTGAAGTCAAAATTCTATAACATTGAAAATCCCAGGAACTAGAAATTATTAAATAATATGAGCTTGAAAGGTCCAAAGTATGATACCAAGCCATGAAAGTAGGATATTTCTAAACCCCTAGCATGTGCTTGAACTATACAAACAATATTTAGATTTATAAAACAGTGAGAGCTTGGTCGCACTACAAAACTTCAAGCATACTATCAAAAACACCTTGCAAGACCATAAGACAGCTGCCTGAATCTGACAAGGTGACAAGAAAGCTACATACCCACATCACGAGCCATGTCTGTCAGCTTGGAGAGGGAGCGACTGATAAGAACCATGTTAATTCCCTTTGCTGCAAGCTGTTCAGAAGATCGTGAGTGAAAGAAAAAAAATATACTTTATCAATTGTGGAAATAACAAGAATCGGCATTTCAAATAAGAGAAAATATTTGAAGAATCTGCTATCATTCTAAGTTAATGAGGTTGAACTGACACACTTGTTTGAGATTATTTTAATTGAAGGTATTCGTATCATAAAGGTTCGGCTTCAAACTATTAATGTGACCTGTGCACAAAGACACTACAGTAGCATCACAAGCAGATCTGGATAGAAGTGTTTATGGGTATCTAAAGTCTTGAATCAGGATCAGTCAGGAGGAAGCCGTAGGAAGCTTTTCAAAAATCTTCACAGAACAATAAACACAGCAATCTGTATTCTTTTCTCTTAGAAGTACACTAAATGGCTCAAGTCAAATCTTATGGCCAACAAGAATTCTAATCAAATAATTTTAAGTGAAACTCGTGAAAAAAGAACGCTCATTTGAACAAAATTTGAAAAGGCCAAGAAATTCTTTTTTTTACATAATTGAGGTGGGAAAAAAAGCAGGAACGTGTTCCTGCGATCAGTTTGATGGATGGAAAAAAGGAGGGGAAGAAATAGTAGCTTAAGTTAAACCACAAGATGTGTGAAGGAAGCCTAGAACAGTTCTACGCCACAAAGAATTCAGACATCGTGTCTAAATTAACTTCTGACACCTCATAATGTGGCATACCATGATGACGATATCTATTACAAGCATATATATATAGCAATGTCTTTGATGTAGTGTGCATTTTAAGTATGACTGATGCAGTCACTGTTTTTACACTTTTGACATAAATTAGAAACATCAAAACTAATTTAACTTGATTTCATTATAAATTTACCTGGCCTTCAAGTTTGTGGGCCGTGGCTCATTCGAGTCATTAAAATCAAACATAAAGTCTACCTTAAGAAACAACCTTCACCAAAATTCTAAAGTTTTGCAGTAGACTTAGACATTCATTGCTAACTTTTCCACTTGAAGATCTTACAAGTAGGACCTGTAACAGATTACGTATTACATGAGTCTAAACTCACCTGTTCAGCATATGCTTTGCCGATTCCATCAGTGCCTCCTGTCACCACTACATGGGAATGAAAAAAGATTGATAAAAGTTGATCTATTTTTTAACGATCACTCTTGGTGTGCAAGATCTTTCCGGAAAATATATGATGAACATTGAATTGCTCCTCATATTTTTAAGCATTTTGTCCAATTAATAAAAGAGATTGATCAAATAATATTTAATTAAAATAAATGTATAAATAGATCTGGGTAAAAAAAACTGCAGCGAAGTGTAAATTTGATCACTTGCTCTTGATCTTGTAGTTGTACCCAAAAATGTTTAACAAAATTTGAAATCAATTAAAAATATTTAAATGACCATTTTCAGGCTTCCTGTTAATCATTATTGTAGTACTATTAACGATAAAGTTTTCTCAGCTAACGATAAAAGTGGTGAGACTTTCATTTACTGGACAAGTTTACATCAAGTTTTCAGTGGAATTGTTTAGCTTAAGGTCTAAATCAAAATCTAAACCTGGAGACTAAGCTTCCATGTGTGTGTACACTGATCAAGAGCCAATCGCAGAGCATACATGTTCGATCTGTCTTTTTACAGGGAGTTTAGTGCATGGATATTGAACTTCACTTCTCATACACTTTTTAATCAGATTATATGTATTGGTGTTTGTTATAATATTTAACACAAATCATTTTTATCAGTGGGATAAAAGGGATCAAATTCAAATACTTGGGTACTTTAATATCAAGTGATGGACGCAACAAGACTGAAATTGCATCAAAAATAGCGTAAGCAAAAAAGAGTTTTTGAGAATGCAATCAATGCTAACAAATAACCACATCGCGATTCACACAAAAATAAGAGCCTCGGAGTACTATTATATTGGATCCATTCTAATGTATGGATGCCAGGCCTGGACAATTTAAAAACAGGTACAAAAAACTGAAGGCAATAGAAATGTGATTCTTCAGAGAATGTTGCAAATCTTAATTCTCATGGACTGCAAAGAAATCAAACAAAACAGTGTTACGAGAAGCCAAAACAGCAAGATCACTCATAAGTAAAGGCCAAGCAACCTTTTTTTTGCCATGTGATGAGAAGAGAGAAACTAGAACATCTTGTGACAATAATGTGGAAAGATCATGGGTAAATGCAGCAGGGGAAAACAGCGTTAAAAGATCTTGGATGTACTAACAAAGTAGCTCAAACTGGAAAAGTAGGAAAAGTGACGGTAAAAATTTAACATTACTCCCGTCCTGCCTCCGAGTCCGCCATCTTAACACAGAAAGAGAAACGAAAATAACTGTATTACTACGCCATAAAAATAACGGGCGGGAGTAATAGTAAATAAATACCAAAGTGACAGAAGCACTGAAAGCAACAAGGGATAAAGATGCGTGGAAGGTCAAGATCTATCACCTACGCTAAAGAGCACAACATTGATCAACCCTTGGAAATCAAGTTGAACTTTTAAATTACATCTTTATTTTATGAGCTGAGAATCCGAAGCTCATATTTTACATACACAAATTAATATGTTCAATGGTATTATAGGCCTACTTAAAGGTAGATCTAGATCTAGTAAATAGCTTGCAAAATTGTATTCTTTTTACTAATTTTAGTCTAGATGATCTATCATATTGTGGTAAGATTACTAAGAACGGAGAAAACCAAGATCTAGATGAAATCATTTGATTTCTTTAGAAATTAGGTCTACTAGTACTAGAATCTAGAATCTAGATCTAGATCTAGATATAGTTAAATAATTTCCGAAAAAATTCCATCGGTCTGTTGCGGACACGTGCTGTACAAACTTATCTATAAGTAAATAATTAGATCTAGGTCAACCTCTAATTCGAAAATCTAGATCTAGCAATCCAAATCTAAATTTCTTGATTCGGCAAATTTGCAGATATTGGCCCAACTCACGTTCGGCTTTATAATTGAATGTTTCTCAACGAATTCGAAACTAGGTCTAGATCTGGTAGTTTAATAGGATTTTAGAACAACAAAAAAACGCTTATCATTAAATATTGCTAAGTATTTATTTGCGGCGAATAAAACCTTCATATTCGTGTTCAGCATATCAAATTCATTAAGATGAATGCAATTTTAAAGCTTAGAGCGAGTTGGGCCAATAACTGTACCCTAGACTCTACATCAATACGCATGAAAGACCAAGAAATGGAAGTACAAAAAGGAAGTAATATTTCTCATGCATTTTATATCACCTACCTGCCCATGAGCCTGCTTTTTGTAGATTTGCCGTGAGACCTAGAGCTCGAGAAAGAAAATGTGCACTAATAAATCTGAAAAGGCCCAAAGCTATTTTGAAGGCGATTACACCTGTAGTAAGTGCACCAATTCCGCTGAAAATATCTGCGGATCCAGCAAGATACTCTTGAAACATGTCGAATTGTGGCTTGCACTACAAAGCAACTGGATCTAGATCTAGAAACTAATCTGAATTCAGTCAATCAAACAATAGGTTTGAATGCCACGCAAGTAGTGTAGATAATAACAGAGAGGATCAGTGGTTTTGTTTCCTAGCAAAGCTTCACCGGCTTCTCAAGTTTCTCAACATGTATACTAGAGAAACGGCCTATGACAAAGGTGGCCAGGTAATTTTCAAGCCTCAGATGTTAGGCTAAAATGAAATGATCAACTATCGTTGTAAGGAACGCTTGATAGCTTAACAACCACATCTGGTGGTGTGGTCAGATCCCATCCAACCAGTCCTTTTTTTTTTAGCTTGGTGATAAGTTATCGCCTCGCTAAATTAGAAGATCATTGGGAAATTAAGTGGATATAAACCAGAAGTGAACAACGGTTTTAATCGCTGTGCATTACTGGCTGTTGCCCGCTTTCCTGATCGTACCTACCTTGATCTAAAGTCCTTACGAGAAATTTTGCAAGAGGGAGTAATATAAATGGACCAAATGAGGGAAAAATATTGTTTGTTATAAAACATATTTTGTATACTTCAGATTTGTGATTATATATATATACGTATGTCAGGCGATGGTGTGTATGTGAAGCTAAGGATGTTTGAGGGGATGGAAATGAAGGCGTTGAGGGCGTTCACAGCAAAAATAAATTAATTGTTTTAACTCATAAGACAATGATGTTGAAATTGAAAATCAACGGTAACTGCAATCTTTAACAGTGTTAACGTTAGCTGCATAAAAATTTGCAAGTATACCAAAGACGTTAGAAAACAACAGCAGTTGCAAGCACACCAACAAGGACCATACCAAGCAGATACAACAAATACCACCACCACCACCACTAAGACTAAACATGAAAAGATGCCGCAATGCCAAAAAAAAATGGTTTATTTCAGAGAGAGAGAGAGAGAGAGAGCAACTGATTTTTGTTTAATTATTTGACACGGAAAAATCCAATGTGACATTCCCTAGTTACTGTGACTGTGTCACAGCCAAACTGATCCCACTACTACGCATGACCTTTGACCCCAAATCAAACGGCGAGTGAATGCTCGTCCTTGAAGACTACTTAGATTTGTATCAAAATTGGTTACATGATCACTGCTTGGTTTGTTTGGTTTTTTTTTTTCATAAAAATATTTATATATTGTTTAGGATATAAATAAATAAATAAATTTATTATTGCTCTAGGATGTAAGATCCAACTCTCCTGTCACAATACAAAGATCGAAGAGCAAATTTAAGAGAAAAGATAGGAAGGGTGGAAAGGTTTCGAGGTGTTATCTTGGTTCAGATCTTAAGAGGGCACAACATAGTCAGGACAAAGTCGATGAAACGACAACAACCGGGTCATGCACAATTTCGTACTGTGTGCATATAATTATAATGTGATTTGCAATCCTGCATCGTGCGTTCCTTTCCTTTAATCTCCCCTACAAGTATTGGTAAACCTGAACGGTTCTCCTCCAGTAGGCCTACCGTAACCCAGTCAAGGGGAGTAGAATGAAGTGTGTACTACAGTCTCCGTCGAACTTCGCCTGACAGCTCCTTCCCCCCCGTTCTCTCTCTCTCTCTCTCTCTCTCTCTCTCTCTCTCTCTCTCTCTCTCTCTCTCTCTCTCTCTCTCTCTCTCTCTCTCTCTCTCTCTCTCTCTCTCTCTCTCTCTCTCTCTCACTATCATAATACTGTACCTATAAAATACTATGGCTGCATGTAAAGTCATTAAAATGATAACGAAACGTGCTTTCGATTCTTTTTTTTTTTAAACCCTTCCATCTCATTCTCATCCTCATATTCCTTTCCCGTCTCTTTCTCCGCCCCCCTTCCCCCATTTTTTGGCCTCACATAAACATTCTCCTAAGCGGTAAGTATATATAGGCTACACCGTATCTTTTTTTTCTTTTTTTTTTTTTTTTTTTTTGTATAGTTCCTGTCTCAACATGTGCATTTGCCGCTGTTTCGGAATATTAATTTGTTCGTTTGTCTACCCTGCCTGTCTATCTCTTTATGTGTCTATCACTATCATTTTACTTATCTGTCTCCTTTTCCTTTGTATTTCTCTTTCTAGGCTTACCTGTCTGTCTTCCTATTTATCTAACTTTCGGTCATTCATTTTCAACACCTTTTTCAGAGACACATACAAACCTGCCTACAGTCATGGAACTTCAACTCCATATCACCAACTTAGCCGATTTTCTCTCGGTAAAACTACGCACAGGGTGCAGGCTAAGTTATGTATGAAAAGAGGGAGAGAGAGAGCGGGAGAGAGAGATAGAGAGAGAGAGAAAGGGAGATAGATAAAGAGAGAGAGAAAGAGAGAGAGAGAGAGAAAAAGAGAAAGAGAGAGAGAAAGAAGAGAGAGAGAGAAAGAGACAGACAGACAGACAGAAAGACAGACAGAGAAAGAGAAAAAGAGAAAGAGACAGAGAGAGAGAGAAAGAGAGAGATACAGAGAGACAGACAGAGACCGAGACAGACAGACAGACAAACATAGATAGAAGAACAGAGAGAGACAGACAGAGAAAGCCAGAAAGAGAGAGACAAAGAGAGAGAGAGAGAGAGAGAGAGAGAGAGAGAGAGAGAGAGAGAGACACAGACAGACAGACAGACACACACACACACACAAACAGACAGAGACAGAGACAGTAATAATAATATCCCATGCCTTCTCTATTTTTAAAGGTTTCTTATCCTCCGTATTGTTTTCGTTCTCCTCATATTTCTCACCACGCCATCTGCCACTTTGTTGAAATTTTTTTAGTACAGATCCACAACGAAATTTCCACAGATCAATACTAAACTCATGATTAGATTATTCTAGAATTTTAGATCATTCATCATGATTAATTTCATCTTTTTGTTTCTATTTCTATTACCCCTGCCGCTAAATGTAATAATACGCCACGTTTTGAGTCCACCTATTGATAGCCTTTTACCTCTGTGTGTGACATAATTAACGTGGATCATTTTAGTCATCCAGTAAGGTCCTCTTGGCTAGGCCGAGCATTCATTTTTTGAATCATCGTACCGGATAGCCTTAGTGCTTTCTGGCGGTAGCTCTGTCAGCATAGATCCTACATGACACATCTACCCTTTTTTTTTTAATTGTTGTAATTTTGTGCATAATAATACTTTAAAAATTAATAAAAAAGTTTGTTGAAAGTTGTTCAACCTAATTTTGACCTTTAATATATGAGATAATTTAATTCATAAAGTAACTTCACCCTTAATTAAAAAACCCTGCGATAATAGTGTGAATGCCGTATGCCCAACAGGTGAAATGACATGATGGCTTTGTGCTGATGTAGTGCAGGAGGTGCTAGGATCCAACCCTGAAGGAAGTTGACCCCACTGCTAGCTTTCAGATTTTTTAAATGAAGTTTTACACGATTTCGCCTTATTCACTCAGATGTGAAGGCACTCACTTAAAGTGTGGGTAAAGCATTACGTTAATACATAAATTGAATATCGCTTAAATCTATCTGCAATAGGGATAAAAACCCATTTTTCTTTTTGAGTCATGAATACTTTAAAAAAATATTCTTTTTTGCAGTAGTTGGCTAGAGGTATTAAAGCGATAAATGTTTGAAGAGGAGGGAGATATCTTGCGAACTTTGGAGAGATTTTATTTGAAGTCTCTCATGACCGATTGATGTCCTGCACTGTATGTTTTTTCTAAGATCCCGCTGTACAATAAATCATGATATCATAAAAATTTACTCCTGCACTGTGTTTTTTCTCTAAGATCTCGCTGTACAATAAATCATGATATCATAAAGATTTTACTCCGGCACTGTATAATTTTTTTTAAGACCCCGCTGTACAATAAATCATGATATCATAAAGATTTACTCCTGTACAGTGTGTTTTTTGTAAGATCCCGCTGTACAATAAAACATAATATCATAAAGATTTACTCCTGTACAGTGTGTTTTTTGTAAGATCCCGCTGTACAATAAATCATGATACCATAAAGATTTTAATCTTGTACAGGGTGTTTTTTCTAAGATCCCACTTTACAATAAATCATGATATCATAAAGATTTACTCCTGTACAGTGTGTTTTTTGTAAGATCCCGCTGTACAATAAAACATAATATCATAAAGATTTACTCCTGTACAGTGTGTTTTTTGTAAGATCCCGCTGTACAATAAAACATAATATCATAAAGATTTACTCCTGTACAGTGTGTTTTTTGTAAGATCCCGCTGTACAATAAAACATAATATCATAAAGATTTACTCCTGCGCTGTGTGTTTTTTTTTTTTTGTTAAGATCCCGCTGTACCATAAATCATGATATCATAAAGATTTACTCCTGCGCTTTTCGAAGGAATCTCGTTTTCGAAAAGGGCTGTGCCCAGCTCGAGGATATATTATCTTTTGGGGACTTCGAAGTTAGAAGACAGTGATCTCTCGCTGTTGTGGCCCTGCACAATACAGAGAGCGAAGAAATCATGACTGTTGGGGAAGGGAAAGGGCGCTTTGTGCAGCTGAAGGAAATCTCATGACTGTTAGGGGCTGTATTCAATAAGACATCTTATGACCGCTGAAAATCTACGCATCAGAAAGGATCTCGATACCCTCTGAGGTCCTGCACAGTTTGTGATGCCTAGTTAGGGCAAATCTAAGGATATCTAGGAATAATACACCACTAGAAGAAAATTCATGACAGTTTAGAATAGACTGTAGTTAAATGACACATGGTAATTTGAGGCCGCATACAGTGTGAGGGTATTTTCATTATCATTTGAGGTCCTATATGGTAAATTGAACCCCATGATAACCTGAGCTGGTGTATAGTTAGCCGGGATCTAAAAATCATGTGAGGCTCTGAACAGTTAGAGGAGATGTCAAATCCATTTGATCTTGGAGGAAGCTTTTTATCATTTTTAGTAATCTTACCTTACAGGGAGACAATATTTCGGACTATAAACTTTCTCACTGAATGAGGAAGTATTTCACAACCGCTGGGTGGGATGGCTTGGACTTCTGGAATATTCTATTACTGAAAGAGAGCTCGTGAAAGGATAAGACTTGAACGGTCTCAATAGTATTACAGAATCGAAAGTTTCCACAAATCTTCACAATCTCCAAATCTACCCAGGTCGAGCACAAACTCTTGCTTCATTTAATTTTCATCGGTCTTTTTTTTCTATTTTTCTTTCTTTTTTTTTTTTATTTTTTTTTTTACCAAATAAGTCATATTTTTCACTTTGCATGAAAACAAAAACGAAAAAAAACCCCCCCAATCATTACTGGATCTCATTATTGTCGAAAATTTCAAGAAAATCATACTATTATTTTGATGAAAAAAATCCCAAAAGATTGCGAAACTGATACTTTATTTGCACCACTAGAAAAAGACCAAAACAGCTGACTTCCGGTTTCGTTATCAATGTTATTGTTTGGTTCATCCATTTAGGTGGTTTTATTGTAAGCTAGTTTCTAAAAATCAAGGCTTGATAGATTTGCTTTAGGCCCATATTTCAAGGTTCTAATCAAAATGAGAGATGATAATCTTCATGCCCTGTAAACTAGATCTAGATCTAGGCTCAAACTTTCAATTGTTACTCGAACTTCCAAGCTAAATTAGACTCTAGATTTGGAATCTAGGCTAGATCTAGATCAAGACCAAGACATCTCTCTCTCTCTCTCTCTCTCTCTCTCTCTCTCTCTCTCTCTCTCTCTCTCTCTCTCTCTCTCTCCCCCTCTCTCTCTGTCTCTGTCTCTCTCTTCCTATCCCTCTCATTTTTTTCTCCCTATTTGTAATCTATCTCAAGTGTAGTGAATGTGGTGTTGGCAACATAACGCCATGTATTTGTTACATTATTTATAAACTAATTCTTCAATCATATCAACAATTATGTTCAACGAGTGCTTCATATTTTATCACTGTATGTTAGTGTATTGGTTTTCGTTGTGAGCATCAACAGATTTAACCATTTAATCATTGCAGTGGCTCCTCTTAGAGACCGGCACAAGGACATAATACCGGTATCAAAGAGATACTTTGCAATAATCAGTCAGCCTTACCACATCACTTGTTGCCCACCAAAAATTACTTCATGTGAAGCCAGCCAGCATTTTTTGATGACGATACAAGCTTTCTGATGGTGCCTTGTCAATTAGAGAAGCCAGCATATATATATTTCGAACTGTTTTAAGACACTGCTCAATGAAGCCTGGTTTCCTGAGGCAGTAAGACCAAAATGGAGCACTTGAAGCAGTCTATGAAACTCGTAGAGACAGAAACAGCCACTGTCAAAATGACAGTTGGAAAACCCTTCACTGCTGGCGGGGGAAACTTCTCTTCCTCAGAAGAAAGTGATGACGAGCAGGCTCCACAAAACTCTAAAAACAATGAACTCAACTCAACGGTAGAATCCTCAAAGCACAATGGTGATCAGAGAAAATCTGCCTCAGGCATTCAGAACTCTAAATGCAAAGCACAAGATTCACAAACCAATTGTGGAGAACATAAAACCAAAGTATTGACTGATGATATGGAAAATGAACTTGTGAACAGGAACCAAGGAATGGACTCAGCACATACTATTCAGCAAACGGTTTGCAACAAAGGCGTTGCTGTGCTGGAATCTATGAGAAATAAAGACGATTTTGATTCTGAGCAGGGAAATGGCAGCAAGTGTGTCAATGGGGTCTCTGATTCTGAAGAAATGTTTTCACCAGAAAAGAATCATTCAGTTTCACAATCCCACCGTCCACTGGTGAGTATTTTTCTTCAAGTTCAAGTGTTGGTTCCTGTAATTATTTATATCTCAAGACCAATTTGAAGGTGTTTTTTGTTTTTTTCAACTTGGAATCTGTTGGTATGTGAACTTTTCTTATCAGAGCTAAAAAGGTCATGAGGTACAATATTTTATTTTGTGTTTGGTACTTTTCTTTTCAGCTTTGTTAATGTAGTATTCTGCAAATAAGTATGACGAAATGTTGGGGAATTTTGTTTTAGTTTGCAGTTTTCTATGGTAAAACTTAATGTCTGTTCTATCACAATATTTTCTACGTCGTAAGTTTTACACCTTAAGCCAGAGAATTTTCCTGGAACAAAATATACTGAATTATTCTAACACAAATCGTTAAAGTTGATTTCATCGGTTCATCAGTACCACATATTAAGTGTTGCTGCTCTTTCATTAACTGCACTTTGAATCTTGGCATTTCTTTGGTCTAATGAAGAACCAAGTAAACACAGAGAGCTCTACCCAGGAAAGTTCACCAGCAACACCCAGACGAGAAAACCCATTCAACAAGGATTTATTGGTAGAGGAGGACCATTTTTCAGACGCAGAAAATTTCTTCATTCGACATGGTCAATCCACTGACAGTTATAGTTCTTGTAAGTTTCCATCAAAATGTTAAAGGTGATTGAAAATTATTTGCTCAAGCACCTTTAAACTTAAAGATTCTCTTTCTTCACATTTATTTAAAAGTTTGATTATTTATTTTTTTGTATGACAATTGAGGAATTGATTGCACACTTTATGGACATCTTTTTGTGCACCTCAAAGCAATTTTCATTTCAATTTATAATAATTGTTATGTAATTACTGTTATCCTTTCCTGTTAGTCATTGAAGTCTGAACTTGAAATCTCATGCCTGGAACTACGTAGTTTTTACCAGATTCAAATTATCATTTCTTTGTTTTTTTTTTAATCTTTACCAGCCTCTTTATCTCAGGGCTTTGACTGGCAAAACAACCCACAGGATTCTAGTGTGACTTTCGCTGAGCTTGGACTGTCAGAAGATCATTTTTCGCATCCACAGGTCTGGACAAATTGTTGAAATGTGGCATATGTAATGACATAGTCAAATAAGAATAAGGTCTCTAAGAGACTGAAAGTCATAGATTGTAGAGAGTAATAGATGCCACTTAAGATTGTCCAGTGTCATGTTTTGGTGCTGATCTACAAAGATACAGACTATGATGTGCATCAAAAATGAGCAATAGTCAATCTTCATCAGCAATTTGAAAATTCTCACTTTTTTGACATTCACAGGTGTATATGGTATGCTCAAAAGTGTTAAGAGTGAGATTAGAAGAATGAAAAAATAATGCCTTTGTGTTTGCAAAGTTTGTAGCATATGGTGTATATATATATATAAAATGTTAGATTTCTAAGGCTTAATTGTCATTTTTCTGACTTAATGCAGAAAATTTTATTCTTTAAGAGGCAAACTCCATACAAATTCTATAGATTGTAATAGTCTCCTGACTCTAAAGCAGCCTTCTTTGATTGTTAGTTGCTGAATTAATGTCATTGCTACTTCAGAATATCAAAACATGTTAGGTCTTGGATTTTATACAATATTTTGTCCGTGTGTGTATGCATGCGTGTTTGTCTAGGGCCACTTTGGGTTGAGTGGGGCTGAGGAGTTAGAGCTGGCTATCGAGAACTGCAAGGAGCTGATCCGGGAAGCAGTGCCGGACTCGGAGAAGCAGAAGAACTTGGTGCAAAAGCTGGTCCAACTTCGCATCAAACTTCAAGAGATAAAGGTACACAGTTGAACCATATATAGCAGACTTTAATGACTGTTACATTTTTCTGATAATATTTCAGTTTTGACAATTGAGAAAAATATATAATGTGGAGCTGGCAGTGGAAGGATATGATTCATAGAAATATGTTCAAGGGAGAAGACTGGGTTTAAAGACTTTTAAGAATTTTTTGGGCTGCTTGTCCAGGAGGTTGAGAAAAATATATAATGTGGAGCTGGCAGTGGAAGGATATGATTCATAGAAATATGTTCAAGGGAGAAGACTGGGTTTAAAGATTTTTAAAAATTTTTTTGGGCTGCTTGTCCAGGAGGTTGCAGAGCCTGTGCCGGAAGATATGAAAGTAATTTTGTCACACAAGATGCTGCTTCACACGAGCAGGACGAGCAAGTACTACTGTGAGAAGTGCAACTCTGGCATCTGGGGCATGCTTCAAGTCTGGTACAAATGTACAGGTTAGATTTTGCTCTTCTTCTCTTTTCTTCCCTTTCTTATCTTAAAAAGTGAAGCTCTGCTCTCACAACAAGCCTACAGGTGTGGATCCAAATGAAGACAGGAATATCTCAAATTTATACATGTAATGGTATTTTTTGTTTTCTGCACAGATCAATTGTTCTACTTGTGTGTATCCTTTTTTAAAACTTGTATCTATTCTCATTTGCTACCCTCCTATATGCCATTCGTGTATTGAAGTTGCTAAAATTACCATCTCTTGAAATTAATACTTGTGTAATGAGTGTTTTTAATCACAAAAGGCTGCCTGTCGTCAGTGTTGTAATATTACCTATAACAATATAGTTGCTTTCTATTGAGTATCCCCTCAATCGGTCTTATCTACAGAAAAATGTCCTAAAAGTCAATATCATTCTCTGATCCATTGCAGTGAGAGTGCAAATTACATTGAGAAATTTTCGAAATATGGGAAGGAAATCTATTGAAGCCTAGGTTAGTCTACACAATGCACAGCTAAAATGATTTCATTTTCTCAGATAATTTGACCTACATCATGATCTTCCCTCTACTTTGTTTACATTTGTCTCTCCATCACAGAATGCGGCTATAGATGTCATGAACGTTGCCTGCATCAGATTCTCCGGACTTGTGCTAAAGCGAAGGTGATTTTGATTAAGATTCTTAAGTATTGAAACAATCTAGAATAATAAAAACCTGGTGGCAATAACTAAGCAAAGGAATGGTTACAAGAGAGGTTACTTTCCAGTGTCAAAAAAATTGAAACAGCATAAAAAAGTAAAGTTTTATATAGGTGCTTGAAGAAATATTATAGTCAGGCATTGAGCATTTCAACACTGGTATACATCTCAAAGCTATTGTATTCAGCAAAACTGATGTTAAGGTTTCTTTCTTGCTCAATATTTATTCCTTATGTAAGATATGATTTTACATGTATACTTTAATTGTCTCCTCTTTCTAAGTTTTCCAATGCTTCCATCCTAATCTCCTAAAAACATAAATGTTCGTAACGTGCTGCTTTAATCCTTTTATTTCATCCTGATAAAACTAAATACTCATTACTAGTCTTGCCCTCTTTCATACGTCCATAGATGTTGCAGAATCCTGTGTTGTGTCTAGACATCTGTCCTGTGGATCCAGCTGGTTTGGCTGGCCAAGGTTATAGATGTGCTGAATGTAGAACAGCCATTTCGTTCTGTAAGTTTCGAAATATGCCAATTTCATGCCTACGATGGGTTTGAAGCGAATGAAGTGCAAATAGCTTAATTCATGGCCAGTTATAAGCTTTTTGAAATTCCCACATAAGCATTTTTCTCTAAAAAAAAAGTTTTCCAGCACTTCAGATTTTTTTTTTTTAACTTTTACAGCAACTCCCAATAAATATGTCTTTTGCTCAGTCACGCAGGTTACATATCACCCACATCAGACTTTAAGCCATTGATATTTAGAAGGTGTTCCGCATATCAATGAATTGAAATGTGTAGAAACATGCAACATTGGACTATGTACTAGGCATAGTGTGAAAATATTTTTGCTGTCTGATGTTTGAGATTTGATATGCGAACTGTTCCAATCATTGTTTCACTTTCTTTCTCCCAGGTGGTAACACAAGTGAGCCTCGCCTGTGTGACTACAGCGGACAGTACTACTGCGAGCTGTGTCATTGGAACGACACTTTCAAAATCCCTGCACGTATTGTGCATAACTGGGATTTCACTTCTTACAAGGTACTTGTAATTTTCAGAGGAAAAAAAAATAACATTCTTGCAGTTTGACGATGCATTTTTAATTTGTTTATTTTTTTTTACTGAAAGAAAATGGACAAAAAAATAAGAACGATTTAATATCTCATTTAGGAAAGAAAAATTTATCAAAAAGGGTTTTAAAATATCAATGACTGAGGTTTGATATAATACAAGTTCCTATGCAAAGAGAAATTTACAAATGATAAAGAAAGTTCACATGACTTAGGTGGGAAGGTTTAACACAGGAACTTTAGAAGAATTTACAATATTATGAGTTCTAAGTTGTTTTACCCCCACAGTATTCCAAGTTGTGTGTTACTAGCTGTCACACAGGAAATCAATTGGTATATACAGCTCTGATAATGCTTACCAGGGGAAAATCTAGTTATATTTTAATATTTAATATTCATAGTATATAGATATTATGTCATAAGAAAGCTGAAACAAAGTTCCATGGATTTTATTCAGTAACATTCATATAACACGTTTGTGTTACAAATGATTATGTATTTTATGATCATTTTACATGCTGCGTATTTTATAGCTAGAATTTCGCACTATTATTTGATAATGAACATGTTGTGCTTCTAGAGGTGCCACAATCTGGGCATGGCTCCTCTCTTACTTATCCCACACTCACCAAGAGCAGCTATTATCTGGCAAATATCAGCTAGCAGTAGCTGTATAGAGTTTTATCAAAGTACGTTAAGAATCTCTGTTATGGTGCAATGTCAATGTAATACCACTCACACATTTTGGCATAGGCTCTCAACATGGGATAATGAGGGCAGAATTAATATTGAGTCCATTTAAAAGAAAATGAACAAAGCGTTGAAAGACCATCTCAGAGGTACCTGAGGTATTCAGGGAGGGTGACCCCATAAGTGCCAGTTAAACTGAGAACTAGTGTTGTTTCTTTTTATTGTTAGGAATATCATCATCATCATCATCATCATCATCATCCTTGATTTCATCATTACCATCATCTTCATACTCTTCATCATCATCATCATCATCATCCTTGATTTCATCATTACCATCATCTTCATACTCTTCATCATCATTATCATAATCATGATCACTATCATCATCATCATCATCATCATCCTTGATTTCATCATTACCATCATCTTCATACTCTTCATCATCATTATCATAATCATGATCACTATCATCATCATCATCATCATCATCCTTGATTTCATCATTACCATCATCTTCATACTCTTCATCATCATTATCATAATCATGATCACTATCATCATCATCATCATCATCTTCAACTTTCATCATTACCATCATTTTCATCCTTGTAATCATCATCATCATGATCATCAGATTGTGCTTGTTATAATCAATAAAATGTCTAACTATTTTAGTGCTGTGGCCTTCTCATACTTTCATTCTCTATCCTTTACTTTGCTTTGAATTCCAGGTGTGCCGAGCATCAAAGCAATTTTTGAGGTTAATGCAGAGAAAGGCTGTGATTCGTATTCAGGATGTGAATCCTATGTTGTTTGGTTACGTAGACCAATTGAATGAGATAAAGGTGAGGAAAGAGAGAAGACGAGAAAAATTTCTTGTTCTTTAGCATAAATGAAACTCAGATTTAAGTTTTAAGCATGAGTCCGATGGGAAATAAATGTCAATTTTTTGGAATTTTTTTAAATGGCTATTTTATCATTCTCATATTTTTTTCTCTCTCTCTTATTTTTTTTACTTTATTTCAATTTAGAGTCATATCATTCTAAAAGCTTCCTTTTTTCATCTCTTGTTTGCTATTTTCTCAAAGCAAATTTAATTTCAATTTTTTTTCAAGGTTAAAGTCTTTACTTTTTTTTATCATTAGAGAGAGAATAAAAAAAATTTTAAAATAGTTGTTTATATATTAAATCTAATTGTGATTTTTATTGTGTCTTTACCAATACAAATTTTTCCAAATGGCGAAGAATAGAATGTTCATGTATTTTTTTTTTTCATTTCATTTTGAGTGTATTTTAAATTTGTCTCGTGAAATCCAGAAACTGCGTGAAGAGATGATGATTATGAAGAAGTACATCCTCTCGTGTATCAGTGCCATGAAGGCCAAGCTGCTTCTTATGCTTCAGACCAGGCAACATTTTGTGGAAAACTCAGACATATACTCCATGCAGGTATAGCTGTGTGGAGCCGGATGCATTTTCTTTGAAATCTTTTCTGTCTTACAATGAGCAGTTCAGATCTCATGACAATACTTTAAATTCTTGATTTTCATTTCTTCTTAACTCTTATTTTTTGTAATCTTTCAAATCTCTTGTGCTTGGTCACGATAAGTTACTGACGTTTTTATCTTTTAAAACTTTTGACCCATGCAATGTGTATTAGCCATTGGTTGGCTCATACAGAAAGGAATGGATGGCTCTAGTCTTAAAGTTAAACCAGGGACTGCAGACTCAAAACTTTCCAACTCTACCTTGACAAGCCTTAGCATGCCAGAGAAAATTCAGCTCTTATTTCAGAGCATTATAAAACAATTTCTTTATGGATGAAGATTACCAAGGAAATCATTTTGCAAGCTGTGAACTGAAAAAAATGAAGGGGAAATACTCTTGCTGTAAGCACCTGATCATGAGTGTGAGATGTTCACTGCTGATCCATGCAGCCTTGAGATTTTGAGTTCTCTTACAGTTTTTTAGTCCAACATTTTTTAAGATCTAAGATATGTGGTTAACAACATCAGCCTTATTGAGACTCACAATTAACATGTATAATTGATGTTGTACTCATAATTTCATTTGAAGCAATCAAAACAACCTCAAATAAATTTTATCTTTCTCTTCATTTTTAAAGGCTGAAATTCAAAATACTAACACTTTTTTTTGCATATATTGCTGCTGCTGTTTTTATTTTCAATTTATTTAAATTTGTATTTTTGGCCTCACTTGCCAGGACCTTCTTGACACAGAAGAAGTTTTGCTGCCTGAGCTGGTGAAGGTGCACAGTTCCTGGGCTCAGCACATCAAGGTCGACTGTGAGGTGAGTGTGTGTTTGATAAAACATATGTACCTGTGAATACTAGAATATCTTACACTCTCACATCCACACAAGCTTTTTAATGGGACCTTCACTTGGCGAGAAACAGAGAGTGAACTCATCCCAAAGAGTTCACGGTAAGGACTGGCCTCCTCTTGCAGTTTTTTTCCTGTCTGATTTTTATAGTCTTTCTATCCTTCCTCATTATTATAGTCTTTCTATCCTTCCTCATTATTATAGTCTTTCTATCCTTCCTCATTATTATAGTCTTTCTATCCTTCCTCATTATTATAGTCTTTCTATCCTTCCTCATTATTATAGTCTTTCTATCCTTCCTCATTATTATAGTCTTTTTATCCTTCCTCATTATTATAGTCTTTCTATCCTTCCTCATTATTATAGTCTTTCTATCCTTCCTCATTATTATAGTCTTTCTGTCCTTCCTCATTATTATAGTCTTTTTTCCACCTTTTATTTTTTTTTTTTGCTCCTCTCTACTTTTCTCTATAAATGTTAATGATGTACTCGGCTTGTAGCAATTTTTGTGCTACACAAAGGAATCAGAGACTATAAGAAAATTCACAAAAGATCTAATACAGGAAATGAAAATGTTCAAGTAAATTACATTTAATGGAGCAATTTTCTCCAACTCATAGCTGAGTCAGCTCATTATAGCTGGGAAGAAATAATTATTGTAACAATATTATCAGATCATCATCTCTTTGTCCACAGCTGTGCCAGGGTCGAGGGTTCTGTTGCGAGCTCTGTCAGGACCAGGAAGTCTTGTTTCCTTTTGACAACACGGCTGTTGTGTGCCCCACTTGTTCCAGCGTTTTACATAGGTAAATGCAAGCCTCACAAGTCTTTTCTCCTGCTCTCTCTGCCAACCTCCTTCTATTTTTTGTTTTGTTTAATATAATTTTTTCCCTGTTGTCGTAAAAAACAAAAAAAGATTTATTTCTAAGAAAGACTGGTTTTGTTTTCAGGGAGGAACATCCAAAGGTGAAAAAGGAATCATTTTTCTATGTAGATAAAAGCCCTGTATTGCAAGAAAAGAAATGTATAATTTTGCCTGAACATTATGTGCTGAAGAAACAGTGAGCTTCAGAAATATCAGTAAGTTATGCTTTGAAGTTCTAGAGAACCAACAGCATAGCAGCTGTGAGTGTGCCTGCCTATGGAGATGACATATAAATATTGGAGGAAAGACTAAGAAAAAGAAATTAATTAGTGCAGATTTTCTCAAATTCAATACTTAAATTAGTTACAGAACTTTTTCATAGCAGTGTTTACAGAATGTTTGAAGCTTGGACCTGTTTAACTAGGATTACATGCTGCATATTACATAGAGAAAAGACGAAAAAAAAAATGTAAGAAACTGTTTGCCCTATTTAATATAATATAATACTATATGCTTTTTTGCCCTTTTTTAATATCAATCATTAACTCAGCCATGGTGAATAACTTTCTGCTCTTTTATTGTAAATCTGATGAAAACTGTAGTTTAACGGTCAAACTGTAATCATACCTTTGTACTTGAGTAGTTGAAAAACAGACCGATATTTATTTAGACATTCTGTTGGTTTTCATTGCAGGCACTGTTTCGCCAAGAAGGGCACCTGTCCGCGGTGTGAACGACGAAGCAAGAGAAAATTAAATAAGGCCTGAGAGGGTGCTGATTTTTACCTGCTTTGGTTTTATTTTTGTTGAGGTGCTGGCAGATGCGGAAATATATAAGGCAATATTTAAATATACAACTGTGCAGTTGTGTTTGAGAGAGAGAGAGAGATATAGAGAGGTGGGGAGTGGATTGGGGTGCTGAATGGATAGACAGAAGAAAGGACAGAGGGGTTTTGTGGAGGAGAACAATCCTTTTCTACAACTGTATGAAGATTTTCAGAGCTGATATTTTTGGTTGCTATTTTACCATTTTTTCAATTTTTGCAGGAGACTTTCTATTTTGCAATTACAATTTCAAGCACATATTAATGGTTTCTCAATTTGTTTATTTAAACTTTTTCAAGATCTCTTTTGTTCAAAACAAATTATTGTATTTTTTCCCATTTTTTGACACATAGTATTTTTGTTATTGCTACAGACTTTGTGTTTATAGAGATTTACCTATGATATCTTTTACAAATATTACCAAGGGCATCTTTTTTCTACATTTTTTTATGTAACTGCAGCGATATCTCTTTTATAGTAATTGCAACTTTACACAGAAAAAATTCAATTTTTCTTCTTTCAGTTTTTAAAAATCTTAATTGAATTTGTGTTTTATGGCTGGTGCAGTTGATGCTGTAATTCCACACTGCACAAGTCCATTGTCTTCTCAATCTCTTTACACGGCTCAGAACTATTTGAATTATGAAAAAATATAAGCCTAGGAAAGAAAGCAATTGTTTACATACCCAGTATATATAAGTTGATCAAGAACTGACTCAACTTTTCTGTTCTTCTGTCTCTGTCTTGGTCTTATCTGAACTCTCTACACCTCTTTTTATCATTTTGCTCTCCATCTGACCCATGTTACTTATTTTTTGTATTACTCTCTCAGATAAATTTTCTCAATTTATCCGACTTAGTCTGTCCTCTCTACCTCTCTTCCCTACACATGGCATGTCAGTCTGCCTAACTCTCTCTCCCTCTCTTCCCTACACATGGCATGTCAGTCTGCCTATCTCTCTCTCCCTCTCTTCCCTACACATGGCATGTCAGTCTGCCTAACTCTCTCTCCCTCTCTTCCCTACACATGGCATGTCAGTCTGCCTATCTCTCTCTCCCTCTCTTCCCTACACATGGCATGTCAGTCTGCCTATCTCTCTCTCCCTCTCTTCCCTACACATGGCATGTCAGTCTGCCTATCTCTCTCTCCCTCTCTTCCCTACACATGGCATGTCAGCCTGCCTATCTCTCTCTCTCTCCCTCTCTTCCCTACACATGGCATGTCAGCCTGCCTATCTCTCTCTCTCTACCTCTCTTCCCTACACATGGCATGTCAGCCTGCCTATCTCTCTCTCTCTACCTCTCTTCCCTACACATGGCATGTCAGCCTGCCTATCTCTCTCTCTCTCCCTCTCTTCCCTACACATGGCATGTCAGCCTGCCTATCTCTCTCTCTCTCCCTCTCTTCCCTACACATGGCATGTCAGCCTGCCTATCTCTCTCTCTCTCCCTCTCTTCCCTACACATGGCATGTCAGCCTGCCTATCTCTCTCTCCCTCTCTTCCCTACACATGGCATGTCAGCCTGCCTATCTCTCTCTCTCTCCCTCTCTTCCCCACACATGGCATGTCAGCCTGCCTATCTCTCTCTCTCTCCCTCTCTTCCCTACACATGGCATGTCAGCCTGCCTATCTCTCTCTCTCTCCCTCTCTTCCCTACACATGGCATGTCAGCCTGCCTATCTATCTCTCTCTCCCTCTCTTCCCTACACATGGCATGTCAGCCTGCCTATCTCTCTCTCTCTCCCTCTCTTCCCTACACATGGCATGTCAGCCTGCCTATCTATCTCTCTCTCCCTCTCTTCCCTACACATGGCATGTCAGCCTGCCTATCTCTCTCTCCCTCTCTTCCCTACACATGGCATGTCAGCCTGCCTATCTCTCTCTCTCTCCCTCTCTTCCCTACACATGGCATGTCAGTCTGCCTATCTCTCTCTCCCTCTCTTCCCTACACATGGCATGTCAGTCTGCCTATCTCTCTTTCTGTATGTGTCTGCCTATCTCTCTCTCCCTCTCTTCCCTACACATGGCATGTCAGTCTGCCTATCTCTCTCTCCCTCTCTTCCCTACACATGGCATGTCAGTCTGCCTATCTCTCTCTCTCTACCTCTCTTCCCTACACATGGCATGTCAGCCTGCCTATCTCTCTCTCTCTCCCTCTCTTCCCTACACATGGCATGTCAGCCTGCCTATCTCTCTCTCTCTACCTCTCTTCCCTACACATGGCATGTCAGCCTGCCTATCTCTCTCTCTCTCTACCTCTCTTCCCTACACATGGCATGTCAGCCTGCCTATCTCTCTCTCTCTCCCTCTCTTCCCTACCCATGGCATGTCAGCCTGCCTATCTCTCTCTCTCTCTCCCTCTCTTCCCTACACATGGCATGTCAGCCTGCCTATCTCTCTCTCTCTACCTCTCTTCCCTACACATGGCATGTCAGCCTGCCTATCTCTCTCTCTCTCTACCTCTCTTCCCTACACATGGCATGTCAGTCTGCCTATCTCTCTCTCTCCCTCTCTTCCCTACACATGGCATGTCAGCCTGCCTATCTCTCTCTCTCTACCTCTCTTCCCTACACATGGCATGTCAGCCTGCCTATCTCTCTCTCCCTCTCTTCCCTACACATGGCATGTCAGCCTGCCTATCTCTCTCTCCCTCTCTTCCCTACACATGGCATGTCAGTCTGCCTAACTCTCTTTCTGTATGTGTCTGCCTATCTCTCTCTCTCCCTCTCCCTGCATATTTCAACAGCTTGACAGTGTGTCCCTATTTCCCTATGCCACTAATGAATTGTCTAAATGTCTGAAGCCAACTAATGGAGATCTGTGTCTTCTCTCAATATTTTTTGTGGAAATGGAACTGTCTTTCCACTTAAAATAAGAAGTTGTGTCTAAAAGCAAAGATATCAAGCAAAAATATTGGCAGCATAGCGATTAAGAAAATATTAAGTTTCTTCAATTTAAATTATTACTTGATCTGCATTTTATCATTCAGGGCAAAAAAGTTTGTTAAAGGTTGTGTTTTTCTTTAAAGAAGAGTTTTGTAAGTTTTTACTATCCATAGATGCAGATTTATGTTGTAGTGCTATTCAATGGTCTGTCCATGAACCACTCTTAGAAAAGGAATTGTTCAATACTAAACCAGCTTCAGGCATTGCAATAAAGTATATTAGATGTCACAACCATTGAAGCTGTGCAAAGTTTGCCTTAATTTTTGTCACATCTCTTAGCAATGTTACTCCTCATCTTAGAAAAAAATTTTCAAGAACAACTAAAATCATTTCGTTCGACATCCTAAGAGGTATAGGTACTTATATGTTTATATAATTTTTAGCCATCACTGCTGAGAGACATTTGAAAAACATCTGACTGTCAAGTTCAATGCCAGCTGTATTCATTGTGTGAAGTTTTTCTAGGACCAGATATATTGTATGATTTGCGAGTTACAAAGAAATTATCTTATTTTTTTCCAAGCTGTAGGATCAAATATAATTAGCTGGCTTAAGATTTGATATGTTATGCAGATTTTACTTATAGAACGTATTTAGGACTTGCTCCTCTTACGAAACTTTGGAAAACTTAGGGATAGAAAATAATGTAGAATTAATTTTAATCATTTTATATTGAGTGGCTTTGATATGTGCACTTGTATCGTGGACTTTGTGCTCATACTGTGGATTCAGAACTCAAGTTTTGTGTGAACGACCAATGAAATGCCAGGATTGTTTGTGCTGCTGCACTAATTTATTGTCCCTGAAACCAGTTCTGATAATTTTAGCAAGTTATTTCTATTTTCAAAAGAAATACTCTACTTTTTACTAATCCAATAAAATATTATGAACAAACAAGCAAACAAAAAAGATTGAAAGAAGAAACAAAATTTTTTAAACATGAGTCTTCTTCCTATGCTCTTTTTTAAATATTTGACCCAGAGGCATTTGTCTCAATTCTGTCTCCAACTATTTTAACTCATGTACTGTGTCCCAAATATAACTCCTGGCTTCTTTCAAGGGCTTTGTATTTCCTTCTCTCCATTCAAAACCACTTGTCCTACCTTGCCTTCTTCATGTAACTCACATGATTTCACATCCCGGTACTCATTGCAGTGTCTTGGCATAATCTTTGGATTACTCCTCAAGACAGTTGCCTTGTGGTATTAAACGTGTAACTCACATGATTTCACATACCGGTACTCATTACAGTGTCTTGGCATAATCTTTGGATTACTCCTCAAGACAGTTGCCTTGTGGTATTAAACGTGTAACTCACATGATTTCACATACCGGTACTCATTACAGTGTCTTGGCATAATCTTTGGATTACTCCTCAAGACAGTTGCCTTGTGGTATTAAACGTGTAACTCACATGATTTCACATACCGGCACTCATTACAGTGTCTTGGCATAATCTTTGGATTACTCCTCAAGACAGTTGCCTTGTGGTATTAAACGTGTAACTCACATGATTTCACATCCCGGTACTCATTGCAGTGTCTTGGCATAATCTTTGGATTACTCCTCAAGACAGTTGCCTTGTGTTATTATTTTCAGCACGAGTGAATCCTGAGAAGAATGTCTGTAATACCGTAGGATCTGTGTTAGTTGACATTATTTGGAAAAGTGTTTGATATCGCACATGAAAGGACCCAATGAAATCAATTTGACATGTAGGCTTGTCTTTCCAAACATATGAAGCAGTTTAATGTGATATACATGTACATGGAATCTTGTATCTCTATAACTTACCTCCCTTTCTCTCAAACACAAGCCTGTATAATTTATTCATGTTTAGTCCTCAACTCAATTCATGATATTGTGAGCACTGTACTGTGTACTGAGGATCTTTATTTTTCTACATTCCACAACCTTTGTTTTCTGTTATGGTAAGGTTGATACCTACATAACATTAAAAAATGTGTTCGAAAGAACAGGCTTTAACAAAATTCTCCAGTTTATACAAATCAGCCTGGTTGTTTTGTATCATGTCTGAAACTACCTGACGATACGTGACCCATGCAAGCTGCTACTTGTTGCTTTGGATGAACTTGATCTTTGGGAGAATCAAGCCTTTCAGAAACTGGAAAGGATGCATGCATTGGGCACACAGACTCGGGGCGCATACATTATACACTGATCTTGATCAGACGAAATGAATACGGCTACAGCTTAAC
>JAWDGP010003606.1:215000-220000 GCA_033675545.1 Elysia crispata
CATAGTGCAAATTTTCGGCGTTTTCCAGAGCAAAATGGAATTTTTGTCTACTCACATATCATTTTTTTAACAATTAATTTTGATTCGACAACTGCAGACTTGTGCTTTGAGTATAACAATAATAATAAGTAGTCACAAAAAGCAAAGGGCAATAAAAAGTTAAAATGGAAAATTCTCCTTTATACTAATTAGCTAATGGGGAAAGAATGATGAAGTGAATAGAGTGTTTGTATCAAGATTTTCGTTGGTCGAAGAAGCACTCTTTTAGAGATATACTTAGACAGAATTTGGCAACTATCTTAATCTTTAATAATTATAATAATATATATATATATATATATATATATTGACACTGAGATAGAAGTTGGTAGAAATTCATAGCTGCACTCCTAGTTCTCCACCAGAAGTGTTCTTGTTACAGGAGAAATTGGTCCAGTAGAACAGTCAGTAAAAAACAGTATTTACCAAGCTTCAATTCTACAATTATTAACTCTGATAATGCTAGCTGCGGTTAAGGAAAACATTTGCAATAGTGTCTACGTCATGAAAATCATCTAATATAACATCTTCTCCGGCTATATAAATATGTGATCTACGGATCTATAGAGGAGCACTGAATAGCTCAAACAGCAGAGCAATGGACTAACAAACGGGAGATCCTGGGTTCGATCTCTGGCTGGGATATTTGCGGATATCACCTTTCCAATCATATCCCTGGGTTATCTGCGTGCTGGATAATAATAATAATAATAATAATAATAATAATAATAATAATAATAATAATAATAATAATAATAATAATAATAATAATAATAATAATGATGATGATGATGATGATGATGATGGTGATGATGATGATGATGATGATGATGATGATGATGATGATGATAATAATAATAATAATAATAATAATAATAATAGTGGTGGTGGTGGTGACGATGATGATGGACCCCATAATGTCTATGATGCCATTATGATGATGATAATTTTGCTATATTTATAAGAATAAATAAAAGGACATTGCTCATAAGTCCATTAATTCATCTATTTTACTATTACAAAAAAAGACCCTTTCCTATGCTCTCTTTACTTGCTTTTACCACGGCAATGATCGCGACTATACGCCAATAAGAAACCCTTATCTCCATACCTTATACATCCTAACATTTCTTTTTCCCCAGATATTTTTATCGACTTCTCCATAAACTCCAATGTGACACTTGAGAGAGATCATTTCCCTAAAGTGTGCCGCCGATAGCAACCCTTGCAACTGTAACCAGTTCTCTAAGGCTGAGCGCACATGGCTGTACGACAGATTCCCGCGGCGCTGGTCGCTGCTGTGCTATGCGGCTTCACTCTCGCTGATGACGATGGATTCTACATGTGGGGCTGGCCGCCATTCGGTAAGGAACTTGGCTCTAATAAAGGAAATCGACCAGTTCTACACTTTTCCAACCTGTTTTTACATTCTTTTAAATGCTTGTAAGAAAGTTGTGAATTTTCGCTTTGAGTGCATAAAAGTGCACTGCCTTGAGGGAATTCTTAGCCTCGCAGTTATTTCAACCTAAATGATACAGAATTTTTAAAAAAGTACCTGTAAATAGATTTAGATTTTAGAAAATTAGTGAATATTCCTGTAAGACATGATAACATCTCTGTTTGTATAAGTTCGGAACCATAGTTAAGATGGGTCTAGTAAGGTCTAAAAGTCAATGCAAAAGAGAAGTTTATTGAATTGAGATAATGTTCTTGAAGATGAAACGGCAAACGTTATTCATCTGTTTTCTTCGTATCCACAAAGCCTTTGTACAAGTAAAAACATAGCTATTTAAACATCAAATATGCTTTTTTAATATACAATTTTTTTTATTTACTATTGAGTTTTCTTAAAGTATGCCTTGTTGAGTTGTAAGTCTTGTTTCGATGGACAGAGGGAAACAGCTAAATGATCAATATTCACTTGTCAATTATAAAATCAATCTCACCATCAGCCAATCAGTCAACAGATCAATCATCAAACCAATCAGATGTTTTGAAGTGCATTTTATACCGTAGTAATAAAAGGATTATCAGAAAAAACTATCCATTTTTCTTAACTTCTCTCAACCATTTCTCCTCAGGTGGATACGGAGGTTTTGGAGACAGCAGGGAGATGGGAGGTGGTGGCTATAGAAACTACTACAACATCCAGAACCCAGCTGGCTACCACTACAACTACAACAATCCTTACCAGTACCACAATATGAACAATAAACAATCTGGTCCGAAACAAATGTCCTACAATAGATACGGCAACAAAAACAGCAACACCATGAACCATGGATATTACAACAACAACCCTTTCAACTTTCTTGGCATGGGTATGGGTGGTGGCAGTAGCGGTGAAGATACAGGAGGGGGAGGTTTCAATTGGAACTCTCTCTACTCCGGAGGGGGCTATGGTATAGGAACAGGAGGTGACTCTAGTCATGAAGCTGGGACAGGACTTGTCCACCATGGCGGCACGAACTGGCGCATCCCATTGGTTGGCGGAGACTCTAGCCATGAGGCAGGGGAGGACAACTCTGTTTTACCACCGTTTGGTGGAGGCGACAGTGGAGACTCTTCAAGTCAGGAGAAGATTTTTGGTGGAGGTGGAATTGGCAGGAGCAGTGGAGGCAAGAGTAGTGGAGGAAGTAGTGGAGGAGGAGACAGCAGCAGTGGAGGTCTCAAACCTCGACCACCTCTTCCCACGCTGCCTACAGTAGAACCAGGATCTGGAAAAGGTAAGTGTGAATATGTCTCAGCGAGAGCTAAATGGCTTGCTACGTACGACTACCTCCTTTACATCAATTCAATGGCTAGATAGTGCTACCCTATTGACAAAACTCTCATAAATATAAATAGCTCCTTTTTGTCTCAGCAGGATAGCACCGTGCATAATTAGATAATAGTAAGAATTTTGTCCAAAAAGTGCTATATTCTCATAGAGCGATTACCTTACATTACCTACCTAGAATCAATAGTTTCAGATTTACTGCTTGCTTCGATATAACTTGTGTACTGCAAGAAATGGTAATATAGTCTTTATAGCTAGTGTCAGATATCGGGTGAAAACTTGTCTTTTTTCTCAAAACAGTCAAAGACGAATTTATGTTTTGAAGCATTAGCTGGCATTTATAACAAGACAATTAAAAGTATACTTCATCGTAAGAAAAACATAGGTGGAAATTAGATTGCTTCTAGAACAAATTGGTGTGCCATATTGCAATTTTGGTTTCTTAAAAAAAAGCAATTTATTCGGAGAAAATGATGCCATCTCGTTTTTTTATGGATAGATACCACATAGATATCCTACGTCCGTGTTAATGATTGTATGACAAACTTATATGGCACGATGTCTTAACATATTTATGTACTAGACCAAACCATAATAAAAGTATTGCTTTGTGACATTTTTTTTTTGACTAAGACAAAATAAATGTCGATTATTTAATCTACACCCGGTTCAAAGCGAAAACTGAATAGCATATGGTATGGTATTATTGTCGATATGATCCTCATTTATGTCATTCTTTTGCTGTTACCAAATGAAGAGGCAAAAACAAAACAAAAAAACAAAAAAACAAAAAAAAAAAAATCGTGTCGATTCATAATTGTGTCCTCTATTATTTTTCTCTCCCAAGTCGTTTAAAGCAAGTCACATCTTGTCACCTGTACATGGCGCTCTCTCTCAATCGTTCTTCCTTCATCAACCCAAACTATCCTTCTTTAATATAAGAAACCTGATGCAAATGGGTTTTTTTTTGTTTCACTTTTCAATGAAAATTTCCCTCACAACAGCTGTATACCTTTGAGTACAAATGAAATAATAAGCTTTTGACTTTTTTACCAAATCTGTTTGAAAATGATTCCACTACAAGTAATTTTTAAATGCTTTTTTCAATTTTTTTTACTCTTTCCTAATCTTATGCTTTGGGAATTTTTTTTTTTTTTGCAACTTTTTTTTTCTATAATATAAAGATTATGATTATAATACGAAAGTAAAATGCGCAAAACTGTATTTTTTTCTCTGTGAGAGACAATAATTATTATCGCCACATTCTTTTTGCTTGGTTGCTTAATTTATATGATGAAGTTTTAAAAATGTAAAAGATTTATTGCTATATCTTATCTACAAATTTAAATAAATAAATTTATGAAACGAGAAGGAAAAGAGTGCATGCATAGTGAAAAAAGCAACAACAAAAACTTTGAATTTCTTTATGTACTGAAAATAAGGGTAATGTCTTCCTTGCGAGTTTATAAATTGTATAAAGTACGATGACAAGAAGCACAGTCACAAACCATCTTGTTACTACATTGAACCCTCGCACAAAGCAAACTGCACAGAATGACAAAATCAGTTGAAACCAAGACAAAATGCTTATTGTGGATGTAGATCTCCTCTAGCTCTTGTTCTATTATCTCTTTTAAAATATTTTAAAAATTCCAGTATAGGCCTCGCAGAAAACCTTTTTCTGTTATATTCAGTAAGACTGTCTTACAGGCGTAGAGTTTTAGACTGTCGAGTTTATTCAATATTATCTCTCTACCTTGTCGCCCCTCAGAATATCACGCTACGTAAATTAGCCTCTCAGGTTTGTCTAAAATCCTCTGAGAAATTTTTGTAAATCAAAATATGTAGCCATGTTTGATGTATCTAATGTGGGAGTAAAACAAAAAATGTGTTGTAGATCTATGGATCAGTCGCAGTGGTTCTGATCTGGTTAAAATTGGCACATTATTATTATTATTATTATTATTATTATTATTATTATTATTATTATTATTATTATTATTATTATTATTATTATTATTATTATTATTATTATTATTATTATTATTATTATTATTATTATTATTATTATTATTATTATTATTATTATTATTGTTATTATTATTATTATTATTATTATTATTATTATTATTATTATTATTATTATTATTATTATTATTATCATCATCATCATCATCATCAT
>JAWDGP010003606.1:225000-252500 GCA_033675545.1 Elysia crispata
ACACCAAAACCATCTTCCTCGACTCCGACGAAAGCCTCCTATAAGTTTGGGCCTCTTACGCTTATCTCCCATCTCTGAATCATTGTAAGTTGAGTTCTTTTCTTTCCCATTTGGCTTTTATTGCTGTTTTTGGTGCTGAAACTGTTAATGGGAATCTTATTTGATTCATTTTGTTTCTATTTTTCATTTAGGTTTGTTTTTATTTCAAGTGAGATTTTAAATCCTATTTCCAATATGTGTTGGTATGTTTGATTCGATTTTTCTTGTCCTTTTCTGTTAAAAAAGCAGCTTGTGCGTTCTTGTCTTCTTCATGTTTTACTTTGACCAACATCGCGTCCCTTCAATTTTCTGACAGTTTGGGACGATGCTAGTTTTCTTTTGTCTATTCTAGAACTTTAGTCGATCATTATAAGTTTAAATTGTGGAAGTTTGGGAAAACTCCGGCGAAACAATTCGACCTTTTACTTTCGTTATCCTCATCTACGTGAGCATCACTAACTTAAGCCCAAAGAGGATCTCTAAACCTCGTATTTTTAGCGGCTTTTTATCAAACAATCCATCACACGTCAAACACACAAATCGATTAGAAATATTCTGGTTCTAAGAGACTAAAGCATGGATGTCTCGACAGTAGTCTAGTCATGACAGACGCTTCCTTACGGCGCTGGCCGATCCGCGCTTGAAGACTGGTTCAGCTAGAACAGCGTTCAGACCTCAGAATGACTTTTCTTTCTCATTATACCCGGAAAGAGGGTGAAGCCATTCAGATGTAAAACATTAATGGTTTTTTTCTGTACATGATGCTTAATTGTGAGTTCCAAAAGATATATTAAATGGTAGAGTCCGAACATAGATGTTTCGTAAGGAAAAACACACACACACACACAAACCCCTTGATCATCACTTGAGGTTTAATAGTAGGGGGTAGACCTGAAGTATGGTTTTAAGACAGGAGCAGGATCTAAGGATGTTGGTTTTGTTCTTTAAACAGACAGATCAATGCTCAAAACAGGTCGCAGTCAGCAGGTAGAGACAAGCAGCTCAACTATGGGAGCTTTTAATAATAGTGAGAGATCTTACCATAAATGGCCTGTTATGCTACGCAAGTATTTCCAACGGAGGACAGAGTTATTTCTTGTCCTCCTTTCTCTCTTCAGGCATGACAGACCATTTACAATTAGATCTTTTACTACTATTAGATAGATAGTTCGATAGATAGATAGAAAGATAGATAGATAGGTACATAGATAGGTAATTAGCTAGATAGATAGTTAGATAGATAGATAGATAGATAGATAAATAGATAGATAGATAGATAGATAGGTACATAGATAGGTAATTAGCTAGATAGATAGTTAGATAGATAGATAGATAGATAGATAAATAGATAGATAGATAGATAGATAGATAGATAGATAGATAGATAGATAGATAGATAGATAGATAGATAGATAGATAGATAATTAGATGATTGAATAAAAAAAATATATAGATATCTAAAAAAAAAGAAAAAAAGCATAGACATTGGCAGAAAGAGAGAAAAAAAAAGAGGGAAACAGATCCCAATAAAGTCATTTTCTTATTCTTCATCCTCCTTTCTTTTCTTTTCTATTTTTTTCCGTTCCACTTTTTTTTTCTTTTTTTTTTACTCTTTTTTTATCCTCCATATTAAATCACTGACCGCTTAAATTCAATTAAAACCTTTGGTAAATCAAGGGGCAAGTAATCAATCACTGCACTGACAGCTGCAAGTTGTTCTCTCCCCTTGACGGGATGAACAAGGCCTTAATTCAGGTTTAATGAGAAAAGGCCAGACAATCTCTTCGTCAGTAAAAGAAGTTTGACCAGTAATCATCAAGTCTGTTGCACGAACGTGAAATCTAACCCCGGTCAAGATATTTTATTTAACCTTTGACCTCGTCAAGCAAGGGAGGAGACTCTGGTCAGGTTTTAAAAAAAAAATGACTTTTTTTGAAGGAGAGAAAGGAACATAAACGGAAGTTGTTAAGGAAGTGAAGACAGAGGCAGGAACTTCATAGTTTCTCCAGGACGACTGGTCTCCACGTTTGATTGTTATTATTTTGCCGCCGGTCCTTCCATATTTTTTGCCAGATGGTTTTTACCCAAAACTCTCTCGTGTCATAAATACCAATCGTATTGAACGTTTTTTTTTTTTTTTCTGAATTAGAACTGATAATGTATTAATCGTCTATGAAGTTTTCATTTGTCCATTTGTAGAAAAAAATCGTTGAAGATTTATGTTTTGAGCTGCTATTTATCATACATCGGAAACATGAGAGAGCTTTAGTGAAACTGTATAAAGTTGCAAAAAAATGAGTGTTAATTGCCAGGAAATAAATGAGTCAGGGAAATGGTATAGATGAAAAGGTAGAAGGTGTCGGAGAGATAGATAAATAGATAGATAGGTAGATAGATAGATAGATAGATAGATAGATAGATAGATAGATAGATAGATAGATAGATAGATAGATAGATAGATAGGTAGATGGATAGATAGGTAGATAGATAGATAGATAGATAAATAGATAGATAGATAGATAGATAGATAGATAGATAGATAGATAGATAGATAGATAGATAGATAGATAGATAGATAGATAGATAGATAGATAGATGGATGGATAGATAGATAGATAGATAGATAGATAGGTAGATAGATAGATAGATAGATAGATAGATAGATAGATAGATAGATAGATAGATAGATAGATAGATAGATAGATAGATAGATAGATAGATAGATAGATAGATAGATAGATAGATAGATAGATAGATAGATAGATAGATAGATAGAGACAGAGAGGCACACAGACACATAAAATATTCAGACCAAATGATTTCCAGTTATGTTAAAATTCCTAAAGTTCAATTCGTTCTTTTTTGTTTGTTTTGCGAAGGAGAAAAAAGGAAAAGAAATGAAAAGAAAATAGAGGCAACATGTAAAACTCATAAATAAGTTCAAATTTTATGTCCGATTCCGGAAAATTATTCGCAACATTTTCGAAAAAAAAAGAAAAGGCAACACTAGGGCTATAGAGCTGTTTCTCGAACCACGTTTCTCCGTATCATACTGTATGTAGGCTATACTGTATAGGTATATGCAGAAAGAAAACATGCTCCAAGATGAGTTATCTCAAATGAGGTTTAAAACACTGGCGGTCGTGGACTTATATCCTGCATGTGCATGTTACACCTGTAGCAATTTATAGCATTGGACCTGTTAACTGCCATGCTACTCCCATCCAAGCATGTGTATGATATCTATTTCCCGTGCGGTGCTACAGTCGATGTAATGTAATAAATGTATCAAGTTAAGGCGTCATTTGTTATATCTTATCCTACACTCTTGCTCTATTGTGTATTTTATGTTTACGTATATCAATATTAATTTTATATTATGCACAATGAAAATACATCAGCATAAACCAAGCATCGCTACCTCTCTTTCCACTAAAGTTTTAGGCCTCCACCATTTTTTTTTTATTCTTTAATTATTCAATACTATTGTATTTATTGTATTTTTCTCCTAAGCCTAAAGGAAAAAAAAACTTTTCTCTGCTCACCCCATCCTCTTACCAGCTACCAACCTCGAAACCTTTTTCTCTTCTCTGCACGAACATTTGCTCAAACATTGCTTGACACCATTTTTCCTGAACTCTTTCACGCATTTTCCTTCTTGTTCCCTCCCCTCTGCCTTACTAGATACTGCCTCTGATCTTGATCTCATCCATCAAATCCATGTTTTCTCCCCGAGAAATGCTATCCTTACATGTGGACTTGTAACAGGTGAAACGGGAAATCCCGTTGTTAGAAGAAGCCCACCTCAGCAGCAGCAGCAGCAGCAGCACTACCCCCGTGAGGCGCCGTTCTTCAGGCAAGCCTTTGCCGTGCCAACCACGCGGCCACCTCCGGCGAAAGTCACAACCACCCGAAACCCGAACGGTAAATCTAGAGACTAGTTGCTGGTAAATTTGTAAATAGAATATCTTATTGTCCTCTAGAAAGTATTGTCTACTTGGGTGTGTCTGACGACCTTGGAACATGAGGTCATAAGGCGGGATGGTTTTAAGAAGTCACTATCGATTTTATTATTAAAACAGCGGGTATAATCATGCCCTTATGGTTAATCAACAAATATTTCTAATATTTTGATTTTACTCTGCTTTCTTTTACTACTTAATTGGAGCAGTGCAGTTTTTACTGATGAGCAAATAAATTTAAAAAAAAAGAAGAAAAAAGTAACTAATTGAAAAAAGCTTTCGAAGTAGAATATTTCACGCAGATTACAAATAGTCTTTTTCTTGTATACTTACGAGAAATAATTTTTTATTTTCCTTGCTACTTTTCTTTTTTTCATCCTAATTTGGGTGATTTTTTTTTACCCTAAAACAAAAATTTGTTTTCTAAAAAATTTGCACGCTGATGAAGTTAAGACAAACTCTTGCGAGTAAGATTTACATAATCAAACCTGACAATAACCAGAAAAGAATTAACAAAAAAAAAAAAAAAAAGAAATTAAAAAAAAAATCATCTTTCAAAGTCGTCTGCTAACTCTGTGATCACCTCTGACCTCCCCTGCCTGCCGCAGCTTGCCGTCAGCCAATCGACGTCGTGGTTGTGGCAGAAGGCTCGTCCACCGTCAGCAACCAGCAGTTTGACGTCATCAAGTCCGCCATTGGTAAACTGATTGACAACAATGACGTCAGCCCCACCGGGTTTAACATTGGTGTGGTGACCTTCAGGTACATACAGATATTTTTGAGTTTTGGAGAATATTTTTAATCTTAACGAAAAATTATATAATTTGAAAGCTTTTGGAGACTGACGCTGGATTCATATACATTTTGAAAAATTATGCGGCTTGGTTGAAAACCTAAGCCAGGGAAATTGAGCTGGGGGTTTCAGAAGCAAACTTTCAGGTATTATTATTACTTTCAAACTAATTTTCATGATAAGCCCATCAGCCTCTTTAAGTTTCTCAAACTTGGTGGAAATTTGTGAGAAGTTCCAGACAACTTTTTTACGAGGAAGGTGAAAAACATTTTTTGTGATCATGAAGTTTTCTTCATTATATCGAAATGTCAACAATCCCTCGTTACCTGGCTTTTTCCTTACCAGTGACAAAGTCTCAAATGTCATTGATATAACGGGTGACCCCACGACCTTGAAGACGCAGGTCGCGTCCTTGACCTTGCCAGGTGGCGGTACCAACCTGTCCTCCGGCATCGACGCCATGATCGATATGTTCAACAAGGGAGGTAGACCAGGCGTGCCCAGGGTGAGACCTCTAGATTATGCCATTAAATGAGATTTTCAAAAAAATTTTGTTGAGGGTCAACAGAAGAAGCTCTCTGAGAACAGGCAGATAATGAAGCTATTGATATAACGACAATGCGTACAGAGCAGACATATTGCAGCTCAAAGCTATACCCTCACTTTCACCGTTGCATTGTAATTGATAAGAAAGGGTTTTAAAAATTAACTACAAAAAGAGGAAAGAAAATTATGAATAAATTTCTGTCCACACATTTCCCCTTTCCAAATAATACAGAAATAACAAGACAAAGTTTATAGCATATTATCCTTTACTGTCTTGCTCTCAATAATTCTAACAGCTTGCTGTCAGTTTGCAAGACTAGTATTTCTTATTCTCCCATTACAAACACCTTAACATATCATTCTCCCACTACATACACCTTAACATATCATTCTCCCACTACATACACCTTAACATATCATTCTCCCACTACAAGCACCTTAACATATCATTCTCCCACTACAAGCACCTTAACATATCATTCTCCCACTACATACACCTTAACATATCATTCTCCCACTACATACACCTTAACATATCATTCTCCCACTACAAGCACCTTAACATATCATTCTCCCACTACAAGCACCTTAACATATCATTCTCCCACTACATACACCTTAACATATCATTCTCCCACTACATACACCTTAACATATCATTCTCCCACTACATACACCTTAACATATTCACATTTTCAAACCTACACGAATCTCCTCAGGTGAGCGTGGTCATCACAGAGAACAAATCGACCAACCCACAACAAACGGGAACCTCTGCTCAGCGCGCCCGTCAGGCGGGGGTCCAGATGCTGGCGGTCGGGGTTGGCGTGCTGACGTCAGTCCAGGAGTTGATCGGTGTGGCGGGGAGATCAAACATCGCCAACGTGTTCACCCTGGAGGAGTACAAAGACCTGTCTAGAGTGTTACTCAACATCAATCAAGGCTTCTGTAGTGAGTTTAGTTTGTGTCAAAGACCTGTCTAGAGTGTTACTCAACATCAATCAAGGCTTCTGTAGTGAGTTTACTTTGTGTCAAAGACCTGTCTAGAGTGTTACTCAACATCAATCAAGGCTTCTGTAGTGAGTTTACTTTGTGTCAAAGACCTGTCTAGAGTGTTACTCAACATCAATCAAGGCTTCTGAGTGAGTGTTACTCAACATCAGTCAAGGTTTCTGTAGTGAGTTGAGTTTGTGTCAAAGACCTGTCTAGAGTGTTACTCAACATCAATCAAGGCTTCTGTAGTGAGTTTACTTTGTGTCAAAGACCTGTCTAGAGTGTTACTCAACATCAATCAAGGCTTCTGTAGTGAGTTGAGTTTGTGTCAAAGACCTGTCTAGAGTGTTACTCAACATCAATCAAGGCTTCTGTAGTGAGTTGAGTTTGTGTCAAAGACCTGTCTAGAGTGTTACTCAACATCAATCAAGGCTTCTGTAGTGAGTTGGGTTTGTGTCAAAGACCTGTCCAGAGTGTTACTCAACATCAATCAAGGCTTCTGTAGTGAGTTGAATTTGTGTCAAAGACCTGTCTAGGGTGTTACTCAACATCAATCAAGGCTTCAGTAGTGAGTTGGGTTTGTGTCAAAGACCTGTCCAGAGTGTTACTCAACATCAATCAAGGCTTCTGTAGTGAGTTGAGTTTGTGTCAAAGACCTGTCTAGGGTGTTACTCAACATCAATCAAGGCTTCTGTAGTGAGTTGGGTTTGTGTCAAAGACCTGTCTAGAGTGTTACTCAACATCAATCAAGGCTTCTGTATTGAGTTGGGTTTTAGTCGAGGCTTCGGACGAAGACTTGTCTAGCTTGTTAACCAACATTAACCAAGACTTCTTTAGCGAGTTATTCTAACCTTGTGAAAAATAATAAAGGCTGGTACTGGTATAAATATTCTTTAAATGCCCAAGTTACAGATAATCTCCAAGATGTATAAAAGTAGAGAGGAATTCTGGAGATACAAAAGTCCTCAGAATGCGTCATTCAATACAATGCCTTCAATGAGATTTAACTGCATAACAAGATTTAACTGCATAACAAGATTTAACTGCATAACAAGATTTGACTGCATAACAAGATTTGACTGTATAACAAGATTTAACTGCATAACAAGATTTAACTGCATAACAAGATTTCACTGCATAACAAGATTTCACTGCATAACAAGATTTAACTGCATAACAAGATTTAACTGCATAACAAGATTTGACTGCATAACAAGATTTAACTGCATAACAAGATTTAACTGCATAACAAGATTTAACTGTATAACAAGATTTAACTGCATAACAAGATTTAACTGCATAACAAGATTTTACTGCATAACAAGATTTAACTGCATAACAAGATTTGACTAAAATGATGATAGCTTTGTCGATCCTTCGTAAGCAAGGTAAATTGTTCTGAATAATGCCTTTGATTCCCTATGCACGTTAAGACATGTTTATTATTTTGTTCTTTCATAACGTAATAAAATTGATTTGATTATTTTTTCTTCCACTTCGCCCCATCCCCAACTTCTCTATTGCAGTTCTGTCACGGCACTCAGATCAGTTTATCCCCCCTCCCCCTGTTATCATGATCAATTCAACAACCCCTTCTTCCCCCCTCCCCCTCCTCCCCCCCCCCCTCTTTTCCCCATTCTCTTCTTTCCTCACGTCCAAACAGGATTTTTTTTTAGTTTTATTGTATCTTTGCCCTAATCTTGCATCTTCCGATAAAAGCAATTTATTCCCTGGTATAAAAATTGTCATTATATCGGTCTTCCTCAAATACCTTTCAACCTTTCTGTTATCTTTTTGCCTTTTCTCCTGGTTTTTTTTTTCACTTTTATCTCTGTAACCTTCTTCTTGTAAGATTTGATTACTTTATGTCTTTGGACCCCTTGCATGCATCTTTCCCTCTATAACTTTTAACCATTGTCTTTTATTGACTTTTTTATGCACATGATATATTAACATTTTCTCGCTTCAGTGCTTGCTTTTCTTTCAATGATCTCCCTCTAAAGGAGAAAGTCACCCCACACACAAAAAAATGTTCGCTTTAAATATTGAATTTACATCTTTGCATGCTTGCATCTATTGCTTTTTAGAGCGTCTCCAGCCATAAACAAACACCTCTGCTTTAACTAACCTAGCATGACTCTCTTCTTTTTTGTTCTGTTCTCCTTTGTTTCCACTTGACCCCTCCCCCCCCCCTCTCTCTCTCTCTCTCTCTCTCTCTCTCTCTCTCTCTCTCTGACATTCCCTACCCGGTTCAAATATATGCATGGCGCATGCGGGTGGTTTATCTTTGCTTTTGTTTTGATTTCTCTCCACATCAGCTCCAACGCCAGCTCCTCAAAATCTGCCCACCACTTCAACCTCAGCTTCCACAACGAGCACCACACAATCAACAACTACTGTAACAACTACAACTTCGACAAACCCCACTACAACTCGAGTAACAACCACACCAGCACCTTCAACCTCGCCTACAACATTACCTACCACTACGTCCTCAACCACAACGCCTTCAACTACAATCACAACAACCACAACAGTGCCAACCACCACATCAACAACGCTACCAGCAACCAAAACATCAGCCTCTACATTAATACTAACTACAACAACACCAACCACAACAGTACCATCGACACCAACCACAACAGTGCCAACAACAACAACAACAATAGCTTCTACAGCACCAACTTCATCATCAACATCTACAGCACCATCGACGACAACTACAACACCATCAACTACAACAATAAGTTCTACAACATCAACAGCAACAACAACTAAAACATCAACAGTTGCAACGACCACACCGACTGCAACTTCAACAACTACAGCAACTTCAACCAAAACTAACCCGCCCACGACTTCAACAGCCTCAACAACACCAAATACACCATCAGTAGTAACACCAACAGTCCCCTCACCACCAGTGGTAACACCAACAATTCCCTCACCACCAGTGGTAACACCAACATTCCCCTCACCACCAGTGGTAACAGCAACATTCCCTGTACCACCGATTGTAACACCAACGATAAAGATTCCCCCAGTGGCGACCCCAACATCCATTTCACTCCCCCCTGTAACACCTTCAAAAGGATTCCCACCGTTGTTCACGCCAACAACGCCTAAACCGCCTTACGCCACACCATCGAAAAGAGTACCACCAGCCACACCGA
Source organism: Elysia crispata (assembly GCA_033675545.1). Classification (NCBI taxonomy): domain Eukaryota; kingdom Metazoa; phylum Mollusca; class Gastropoda; family Plakobranchidae; genus Elysia; species Elysia crispata. Next base: position 234,510 of record JAWDGP010003606.1, read on the forward strand.
CAAGAATTGCAACACCACCTCAAAGAATTCCAACAACTTCGCAGGGGCCCACAGCATCAACATCTGCGTCAACGACATCAGCACCACCAGCAACACCATCAAAAGCCGTACCTCCAGTGGTAACACCATCAAAACCCGCGCCTCCGATAGTAACACCATCCAAACCTGTACCTCCAGTGGTTACACCATCAAAACCCGTACCTCCAGTGGCAACACCATCAAAACCCGCGCCTCCGATAGTGACACCATCCAAACCCGTGCCTCCAGTAGTAACACCATCCAAAGCTGTACCTCCTGTACTAACACCTTCCAAACCTGTACCTCCGGTGGTAACACCATCTAAACCGGTACCTCTGGTAGTAACACCATCCAAACCCGCGCCACCTAAAATCACGCCAACAAAGTCACCTTTTCCAATTCCATCGAAAAAGCCAACGCCAGTCGTGACTCCGACTAAACGGTTTCCTCCGTTCGTAACACCCACAAAAGGTGTGCCGCCCAAGATAACATCCCCGACACCGACAGCACCATACGCTACACCATCAAAAATTGCACCTCCGCAGAGAACTCCTACGACTATTCCAACACCTCCACAAAGGATACCAACAACATCAACTCCGGCAACAACTTCGACAACGTCACTACCTACTAGCCCTACCGCTACAATAACAACAACAAAAGTAGTAACACCGTCTAAACCAAGCATACCCTTTGTAACACCAACAAGACCTGGTGTACCTACATACCTAACACCAACCATCCCAAACCCTCCTTATCCGACCCCTTCAAAAATTGTACCACCTCAAGTTACGCCAACAAAAATACCCACACCGCCTCAACGGATCCCTACAACATCTTTGCCGACATCATCAACATCTTCAACTACAACTACCACACCACGAGCAACTCGACCCACACCAACAACCCAAGCTACACCAACATCGCAAAGCCCCACTTCAACATCATCATTTACACCTTTGCCAACAACATCGACAACAACAACACGTCTGGTTCCGCAAACATCACCAACACCTACAACAGTGGTAACCCCATCAACAACTATAACAACTACAACATTACTACCAGCAACAGCATCCACCCAATCAACAATTCCTATTTTTACATTACCGTTCATTACACAAAGATCAACGATCAGAACATCAACAACACTAAAGTCGACGAAACCACTGGTCACTCAAACATCAACAACCACGACAGTGGCAACCTCGACGTCTGCTACATCCCCAACAACATCACAACCAACAACAGCATTCACTCAATCAACCCTCCGTATTTTTACATTGCCGTTAATAACACCAAGATCAACGGCAGGCACATCAACAACAACAACAAGATCGACGTCAACATTGGTGCCTCTTACAAACCCTACCATAACAGCATCAACTACGGCTTCTCCAGCACCATCTTTACCTACACTAACAACAGCATCAACCAAATCAACAATACCCATTTTCACTTTACCATATATAACTCCTCCTTCCACCACACCCAAGACACTTTCACCAGTCTCAACAACTACAACATCTCCCTCGGCAGCAACGGTAACACCTTCTGTAGGTACAACAGCTTCTTCGCCAGCAACACCTATTACTGTGACAAGAATCCCGGCTGGAACAACTGCAACATCTAATACAGTAACACCAACGTCAACAGCCCCATCTTTATCACCTAAAACACCCTCGACATCCCCATCTACAACGAGACCAAACACGATACCACTATTTACACTTCCTTACATCACGCCACCTTCTACAACCCAGCCTCCATCATCATCATCATCATCATCATCATCATCATCATCATCATCATCATCATCATCATCATCATCATCATCATCACCACCATCATCATCACCATCATCATCATCAGCTCAACCTCAACCCGTAACAACGGTAACAACAACCGCACAGACGCCAAGTCTGGTGTCAATACTTTCGCCACTGCCATCCGTGAATACCCCTGTACCACTGTTCACGCTTCCTTACATTACACCGCCGTCTACAACTCTACAAAGACCTCAGACACCATCAACATCACAACAACCTCAGACACCATCAACATCACAACAACCTCAGACATCATCAACATCACAACAACCTCAGACACCATCAACATCACAACAACCTCAGACACCATCAACATCACAACAACCTCAGACACCATCAACATCACTACAACCTCAGACACCATCAACATCACAACAACCTCAGACACCATCAACATCACAACAACCTCAGACACCATCAACATCACAACAACCTCAGACACCATCAACATCACAACAACCTCAGACACCATCAACATCACAACAACCTCAGACACCATCAACATCACAACAACCTCAGACACCATCAACATCACAAGAACCTCAGACATCATCAACATCACAACCTCAGACACCATCAACATCACAACAACCTCAGACACCATCAACATCACAACAACCTCAGACACCATCAACATCACAACAACCTCAGAAACCACCGACAACAACACAGGGTCCAGTGTTGGTACCCAGAACTTCCACAAGCCAAGCGTCCACTCCACCATCCGGTCAAACTGTCGTGCCACTGTACACACTGCCTTACGTCACAAGGCCGACATCCACACGCCCGCCCCAGACACCATCTCCCTTACCTCCTGTAAACACACCATCTAGAGGACCCTCATCAACTTCATCAGCACCCACTTCAACTCTGTCGGCAGCTACACCAACATCACAAAAACCAGGACCAACCTTAACACCATCCTCATCAAGAAAAACTACTGCACCTACTAACGGCGCATCTACACCAACTACCGTACCACTCTACACGTTGCCTTATATATCACAACCAACTCAACCACAACCAACTTCATCGTCGTCACCACCATCATTATCGCCATCGCCATCACCAACTACACAGGTAGTAACTGGACAACCAAAAACAACAGCAACAACAACGCTATCATCATCATCATCACCACCACCAGCTGTGACAATCAGCAACCAACCAGCAACAGCTTCTCCTCCTTTAATACCACTGACAAGTACAACATCCGCATCACCATTTTCTCCATCCTCATCCTCACCATCAACTTTTTCACCATCATCATCAACACCACCAACCTCAGCAAAGATACCTGTGGGAACGTTGCCATACGTCACTCCATTAGTAACAAATCAAACGCCATCACAACCATCTTACATTCCACCATCAACATCATCAAAACAGACGACCGCACCATCATCATCACCAGCTGCAACAGCAACATCATCACTGACGCCGTCTGGTCCTGTTACAAAGCCGGCTGGAGTTGTTAGCCAAGTTACACGTATGTTGTTGCTTTAACCCCGCGCCCCCCCCCCCTCTCTCTCTCTCTCTCTCTCTCTCTCTCTCTCTCTCTCTCTCTCTCTCTCTCTCTTTTCGCCTCTCCCACTGTATGCCGATCAATCTCTCTCACTCCCTTTCTCACTCTCTTTCTCCGTATCTTCTGTCTGTTTCTCGTTCTCTCTCTCTCTCTCTCTCTCTCTCTCTCTCTCTCTCTCTCTCTCTCTCTCTCTCTCTCTCTCTCTCTAACTTTTTTTTTATTTATTAAATTCATTAATTTTTGGTCATTTCTTCTTTCATGATCTGGAAACCTACAAGCTTTACTATACTAGTTTTGATGCTTTTTCTTCAATAATTGCATGCTTTTCATCCTTAACCTATTATTCCTTGATTAGACATTTTCAATGCCTCAAAAATCACTAATGTGTATAACATGTCATCTCGCCATCTAACCCGTTGTTATTAATTTTCCCTACCTTGTAATCCTTTTATGTTGACAACGTATCTGAATACTGTGAGGTTTTTATGTTGACAACGTATCTGAATACTGTGAGGTTTTTATGTTGACAACGTATCTGAATACTGTGAGGTTTTTATGTTGACAACGTATCTGAATACTGTGAGGTTTTGCATGATTTCTGTGTAAAATAACTTTCTCCAAGATTATTCTGTCACCCTCTTTCCAACCTCTCTATATGTTAGCATCACCATCCAGCAAGACGGTGACTCCGCCCCCTTTTACAGCCACGCCCACGACCACAAGTAAGCCAAGCATACGTTTTACATTTTTGGTATGGTAACATTTATTCTCATGTTGTGATGTTGCTATTTTAAAGAGCAAATTTTGCGTTTTGTATGAACTACAGTTGTTTATAATGTGAACACTTAATATTATAAAGAGTTGAAGATCCTTGACAAAACGTTGAAAGGTTCAAATTTAAAGCAAATATGCAAGGGAAGCAATAAACACAATTATTAAAAGCGATTTCTGTTATCTCCCTTTAAAACAGTAGACGGAAATTCTATTTCTCAAAATGTTTCAAGTGATAGCGTCTATCTATCAAGGCTGATAAGGGATTATTGATATTAAAAAAATTACAAAATAGATGCTAGATTTAAAAAAAATGATTAAGAATATTTAAATTAGAACATCAATTTCCTTTCATAGCAGGTTAGACGCATGAAAAAACTTTTTGCAAAAACTTCGCATTATTATTGACGTGAAACTTGTAATCGGTTAATGTAACTGTGGTTCCACTCGGATTTTAAGATTCAAAATCTGCCGATATTAATATCATTGTAAGTTCAATTCTTTTCATCCTCCTCCACACCCTTCTCCTCCTCCTCCTCCTCCTCCTCCTCTTCCTCGCTTTTATTATTATCACCATCATCATCATCGTTAATTTTATCATTATCTTCATCACAATAAACATCAATATTAGCTCCATGACTAACGCACTTTCCTGCTATTTATTTTGTTAACAACTTCTATATGCCACGATTTTTCCTGTGAAAGCCATCTTGATAATATATTTCTTGTTATGGCTCACACTGTATTGGTATTCAAATTCACCTTTATCTTATGCCAACGTTGTTATTTCTATACCTTACATCATCAAAACTACACCTGTATGAATCATTCAAACTATCCAAACCGATACGGTACCCATTCTAGCGGTGACTGTCACAGTGGTGCAGAAGTGTCTCACCACAACCAACACCACCAGAACAGTGTGTACGCCTCAGGGTTGCAAGAACGTGACAACCACAACCACTGCCACATCGACAACCACCGGGATATATACTGGTGTACCGTCGGTGGGCAGCCCTGCCGCCCCTCCCTCTCCACCCATCTGCCTGTATGGATGCTCCCCGTTCTCGCCAGCTTGCATGAGACCCTCCAATACCGCTTGTCTGAGTATGCTGTATAGTCCTGTCCAATACCGCTTGTCTGAGTATGCTGTATAGTCCTGTCCAATACCGCTTGTCTGAGTATGCTGTATAGTCCTGTCCAATACCGCTTGTCTGAGTATGCTGTATAGTCCTGTCCAATACCGCTTGTCTGAGTATGCTGTATAGTCCTGTCCAATACCGCTTGTCTGAGTATATGCTGTATAGTCCTGTCCAATACCACTTGAATGAGTATGCTGTATAGTCCTGTCCAATACCGCTTGTTTGAGTATGCTGTATAGTCCTGTCCAAAACCGCTTGAATGAGTATGCTGTATAGTCCTGTCCAATACCGCTTGACTGAGTATGCTGTATAGTCCTGTCCAATACCGCTTGAATGAGTATGCTGTATAGTCCTGTCCAATACCGCTTGTCTGAGTATGCTGTATAGTCCTGTCCAATACCGCTTGTCTGAGTATGCTGTATAGTCCTGTCCAATACCGCTTGTCTGAGTATGCTGTATAGTCCTGTCCAATACCGCTTGTCTGAGTATGCTGTATAGTCCTGTCCAATACCGCTTGTCTGAGTATGCTGTATAGTCCTGTCCAATACCGCTTGTCTAAGTATGCTGTATATTCCTGTCCAATACTGTTTATAGCTCTGTCCAATACTGCTTGTCTGAGTATGCCGTATAGTCCAGTTTTAACTTACTACTAACATTATAGAACTAGTATAATTGCATGACTGTATTATAAGTTTTGCCTTTATATGCACGGAATGAAGATCTCATTAACTTCAAATGATCACATTCCACAACAAGAAGAGGGTCCAATTCTATCAGAACTGTTTACTCTAACTCATTCCGTGACGGAGATGTTTGATTAGAGCATACAAATATTTAAAAAAGCAGCTAGACCTGTCTTGAACCTGTATCATTGACCGAAGTAAAGAAACAACTACCGAGAGGTAGAGTTCCATCCCTTTCATTCAGTATTTTTTCGGTATCCAGATTTTGAACTCTTTAATGCGCGACAAAGAGAAGAGAATATTTGTTACTCGTTATGGACATCCAAGAAAAGCTGGCACGCCTACAAGTGGGTGTAAAAAGGTCTCTTAGAGCATGCATCATATAGAAAAAGTGAATGAATGGACAGCCACTCATAAAGATAGATAATTATCTAGATCGATAGGTCGGTAGTTAGATAATTGGATAGGTAGATAGATAGATAGATAAAAATAACAGTTAGATGTCGTAGTAATATTTACTCCATTGCAAATGATCCTTTCCTTTTAAGCGCTCTCTCTCTCTCTCTCTCTCTCTCTCTCTCTCTCTCTCTCTCTCTCTCTCTCTCTCTCTCTCTCTCTTGCTCTTTCTCTGACTGTCTATCTGTTTGTCTGTCTGTCTGTCTCTCTCTTTTTTTTTCTCTGTCTGTCTGTCTCTCTCTCTCTCTCTGTCTCTTTTTCTCTGTCTGTCTGTCTGTCTGTCTGTCTGTCTCTCTCTCTCTCTCTCTCTCTCTCTCTCTCTCTCTCTCTCTCTCTCTCTCTCTCTCACCCTTACTCTTTCTCTCTCTCCCCCCTTGGCGTGATGGTATCGATATTTTAAGATGAACTCCAGACATATCGATAGTTTGAGTTTTGATGCTGGTCAGAGCGCTGCCGCTACTGTGATTGTGATTATGTTTTTTTTTTTTAATGTTCAGTTTGTTCGTGCCAAGTTGGTTTAGCTTGTTTGTCTTCTCTTTTGTTTCGAAGTGTTTCTTTTATTTTTTTTAAGCACTTTTGTTTGATTCTTTGACATAATATTTACATTTCCATCTGCTGTTCTCTCGATCTCATGGTAAAAGCTACATGGTTAGTTCGCTTGTTATTTACAACAATATGAATGAACAGTGAGTGAGAGAAAGAGAGAAGAAGAGAGAGAGAGAGAGAGAGAGAGAGAGAGAGAGAGAGAGGGAGAGGGAGGGAGGGAGACAGACAGTCAGAGAGACAGAGAAGTGAAATTATCTTTTTAAAAAGAAAAAATTCAATCTTTTTTGCCTGTTTGTCATTGCTTAACCGGAAGAGAGTCTGAATGGTTCTTATTTTGTGTAACTGCAATTGTCCTCAGCCAGTCCAGTTCCTCAGACCACCCCACGCACGACCCCATCTACGACCCCAGTGAGAACCACTGTAACCAGCACGAAAGCGACAGCATGTACGTGTCGCAAACTCAATATGAACGAGTCAATTTTCTTTTTGACAAAAACATCAAACTGCAACTTTTATTTTATTTTTTTTTTAAACCATTTGTTAGAACATATAGGGCCCCCGTTTTACCTTAGATAGAGACTTCACCTCATCGCTTACAAGCTTCAGGCTAAAACCCACACTCTTTCCTGTCTCGCCCTCTCTCTTTTTCTTTGTCTTTTTATCCTCTTTAACTCTCAACAATACTTTGGCTGCCCTTAGATCCTTTCCTAACTGATCAAATCGATGTTAGAGTGAAAACCATATGTTCATACACATTTCATTGCATACTTATACATACATCTCAAACATGCTGTGAATTCTCAATTTTCGACAGCTTCGACCAAGAGACCAGTGGTAACGACACCCACACGTCCTCCATATACCACACCGACAACACCAGGTAAATGGTCCTTAGTAAGTTTTAAATACCAATAACCGTTACACAATTCAAGTCTATTGTCGGCCTAGCAATGGGCAAATTTGAATATTCTGGTCAGGTTACAGTAGCTTATAAGTCCAGGGTCGGCTCAGCAACATTTTCTAACTCGGCAGTTTGTCAGGGATAACCAGGAAGCAATGGCACAATATATAAACAAGCCTAGCAACGGTCTAGCAACAAGTAGGTAGGGCCTGGCCAAAATCGCTGCCAGCAGTGAGTATAGTCTAGTAATTGCAGCAACCTAACTGTGGAGTAGTAATGACCTAAAAGGAGTTTTGAATTGGCCGCAAAGTGATCCAGCAGTGATCTAGCAGTGATGTAGCAGTGATGTAGCAGTGATCCAGCAGTGATCTAGCGGTGATCTAGCAGTGATCCAGCAGTGATCCAGCAGTGATCTAGCGGTGATCTAGCAGAGATCTAGCGGTGATCCAGTAGTGATCTAGCGGTGATCCAGCAGTGATCCTGCAGAGATCTAGCAGTGATCTACCAGTGATCTAGTAGTGATCCAGCAATGATCTAGCAATGATCTAGCAATGATCTAGCAGTGATCTAGCAATGATCTAGCAATGATCTAGCAGTGATCCAGCAGTGATCTAGCAGTGATCTAGCGGTGATTCACCAGTGATCCAGCAATGATCTACCAGTGATCTAGCAATGATCCAGCGATGATCCAGCAGTGATCCAGCAGTGATCTAGCAATGATCCAGCAGTGATCTAGCAGTGATCTAAAAGTGATCCAGCAGTGATCTAGCAGTGATTTAGCAGTGATCTATCAGTGATCTAGCAATGATCCAGCAGTGACCTAGCAGTGATCTAGCAATGATCCAGCAGTGATCTAGCAGTGATCCAGCAGTGATCCAGCAGTGATCTAGCAATGATCCAGCAGTGATCTAGCAGTGATCTGTACAGTGATCTAGCAGTGATCCAGCAGTGATCTAGCAATGATCCAGCAATGATCCAGCAGTGATCTAGCAATGATCCAGCAGTGATCTAGCAATGATCCAGCAGTGATCAAGCAATGATCTAGCAATGATCTAGCAGTGATCCAGCAATGATCTAGCAGTGATCCAGCAGTGATCTAGTAGTGATCTAGCAGTGATCTAGCAATGATCCAGCAGTGATCTAGCAATGATCCAGCAGTGATCTAGCAATGATCCAGCAATGATCCAGCAGTGATCTAGCATTGATCCAGCAGTGATCTAGCAGTGATCCAGCAGTGATCTAGCAGTGATCTAGCAGTGATCCAGCAGTGATCCAGCAGTGATCTAGCAGTGATGTAGTAACAGTTAATGAGTCACCTGAGAATGAAAATAATTGTCCACCCGGCGCTTTGAACAAGGCGAGGAATAGCTTCTCTCTACAGGTCAGCATGTCCTAAGCAAGGACTTGACCAGCTGCGGTCCGCTTGGAGCCTGATAGAAACTAAACAATTCTGCAGGAACAAGGCAAGCCCAGTTAGATGATTCCTTGCAGCCAGCAGTTATCGTTTAGCAGTGGGTGGGATGTAACTTGGAAAAATCCGGGCTCTAATCTAGGTCTCAGGTTTTTTAAATAGCTATGGCCTTCTGATACTTGTGTTAGCTTTCAAATAGTGTAACACTTCCTAAAGGTAGCTAAGCTGCTCGTTTTGTTATCTAGCGTTTGTACAGCAATAATAAAACAGTACTAAACAAATTATAGATACTGTCTATTTACCACACTCACAGCCACATTGTCTCTCCCCAGCATCCACTGCGCCTGTGACCACAGTGAGTTCAACTGTAGGACCAGGACCCGCAACTCCAGGTAGTGTAGCAGTCTGTTAAGCTCTAAAGAATGGGCATTGCCTGGTGTGGCGCCACGAAACAAGGTTGCATTGGGTGGGTTATTAACAATCACTGGTGTGACGCCACGAAACAAGGTTGCATTGGGTGGGTTATTAACAATCACTGGTGTGACGCCACGAAACAAGGTTATATTGGGTGGGTTATTAACAATCACTGGTGTGACGCCACGAAACAAGGTTGCATTGGGTGGGTTATTAACAATCACTGGTGTGACGCCACGAAACAAGGTTGCATTGGGTGGGTGATTAACAATCACTGGTGTGACGCCACGAAACAAGGTTGCATTGGGTGGGTTATTAACAATCACTGGTGTGACGCCACGAAACAAGGTTGCATTGGGTGGGTGATTAACAATCACTGGTGTGACGCCACGAAACAAGGTTGCATTGGGTGGGTTATTAACAATCACTGGTGTGACGCCACGAAACAAGGTTGCATTGGGTGGGTTATTAACAATCACTGGTGTGACGCCACGAAACAAGGTTGCATTGGGTGGGTTATTAACAATCACTGGTGTGACGCCACGAAACAAGGTTGCATTGGGTGGGTTATTAACAATCACTGGTGTGACGCCACGAAACAAGGTTGCATTGGGTGGGTTATTAACAATCACTGGTGTGACGCCACGAAACAAGGTTGCATTGGGTGGGTTATTAACAATCACTGGTGTGACGCCACGAAACAAGGTTGCATTGGGTGGGTTATTAACAATCACTGGTGTGACGCCACGAAACAAGGTTGCATTGGGTGGGTTATTAACAATCACTGGTGTGACGCCACGAAACAAGGTTGCATTGGGTGGGTTATTAACAATCACTGGTGTGACGCCACGAAACAAGGTTGCATTGGGTGGGTTATTAACAATCACTGGTGTGACGCCACGAAACAAGGTTGCATTGGGTGGGTTATTAACAATCACTGGTGTGACGCCACGAAACAAGGTTGCATTGGGTGGGTTATTAACAATCACTGGTGTGACGCCACGAAACAAGGTTGCATTGGGTGGGTTATTAACAATCACTGGTGTGACGCCACGAAACAAGGTTGCATTGGGTGGGTTATTAACAATCACTGGTGTGACGCCACGAAACAAGGTTGCATTGGGTGGGTTATTAACAATCACTGGTGTGACGCCACGAAACAAGGTTGCATTGGGTGGGTTATTAACAATCACTGGTGTGACGCCACGAAACAAGGTTGCATTGGGTGGGTTATTAACAATCACTGGTGTGACGCCACGAAACAAGGTTGCATTGGGTGGGTTATTAACAATCACTGGTGTGACGCCACGAAACAAGGTTATATTGGGTGGGTTATTAACAATCACTGGTGTGACGCCACGAAACAAGGTTGCATTGGGTGGGTGATTAACAATCACTGGTGTGACGCCACGAAACAAGGTTATATTGGGTGGGTTATTAACAATCACTGGTGTGACGCCACGAAACAAGGTTATATTGGGTGGGTTATTAACAATCACTGGTGTGGCGCCACGAAACAAGGTTGCATTGGGTGGGTTATTAACAATCACTGGTGTGGCGCCACGAAACAAGGTTGCATTGGGTGGGTTATTAACAATCACTAGTGTGGCGCCACGAAACAAGGTTGCATTGGGTGGGTTATTAACAATCACTGGTGTGACGCCACGAAACAAGGTTGCATTGGGTGGGTTATTAACAATCACTGGTGTGACGCCACGAAACAAGGTTATATTGGGTGGGTTATTAACAATCACTGGTGTGACGCCACGAAACAAGGTTGCATTGGGTGGGTTATTAACAATCACTGGTGTGACGCCACGAAACAAGGTTATATTGGGTGGGTTATTAACAATCACTGGTGTGACGCCACGAAACAAGGTTATATTGGGTGGGTTATTAACAATCACTGGTGTGACGCCACGAAACAAGGTTGCATTGGGTGGGTTATTAACAATCACTGGTGTGACGCCACGAAACAAGGTTATATTGGGTGGGTTATTAACAATCACTGGTGTGACGCCACGAAACAAGGTTATATTGGGTGGGTTATTAACAATCACTGGTGTGACGCCACGAAACAAGGTTGCATTGGGTGGGTTATTAACAATCACTGGTGTGACGCCACGAAACAAGGTTATATTGGGTGGGTTATTAACAATCACTGGTGTGACGCCACGAAACAAGGTTGCATTGGGTGGGTTATTAACAATCACTGGTGTGACGCCACGAAACAAGGTTGCATTGGGTGGGTTATTAACAATCACTGGTGTGACGCCACGAAACAAGGTTGCATTGGGTGGGTTATTAACAATCACTGGTGTGACGCCACGAAACAAGGTTGCATTGGGTGGGTTATTAACAATCACTGGTGTGACGCCACGAAACAAGGTTGCATTGGGTGGGTTATTAACAATCACTGGTGTGACGCCACGAAACAAGGTTGCATTGGGTGGGTTATTAACAATCACTGGTGTGACGCCACGAAACAAGGTTGCATTGGGTGGGTTATTAACAATCACTGGTGTGACGCCACGAAACAAGGTTGCATTGGGTGGGTTATTAACAATCACTGGTGTGACGCCACGAAACAAGGTTGCATTGGGTGGGTTATTAACAATCACTGGTGTGACGCCACGAAACAAGGTTGCATTGGGTGGGTTATTAACAATCACTGGTGTGACGCCACGAAACAAGGTTGCATTGGGTGGGTTATTAACAATCACTGGTGTGACGCCACGAAACAATGTTGCATTGGGTGGGTTATTAACAATCACTGGTGTGACGCCACGAAACAATGTTGCATTGGGTGGGTTCTTAACAATCACTGCAGAGAAGGTTGAATTTGTTTTGTAAATTTCCAAAAATGATCTTGTGGGTCGCATGGCTCGCCGCACTAATCTTGGATATCTTTTGGTTATGCGTAGCCTGCTCTTCATCTATTAGAATTAACATGTTAATCCAATATCTATGCTTTTAGATATTGAGAGATGTGCATTTTGGGATTTATTGAAATTTTTATTTTACAGATTTTTCCTCATATCTCGATAAAATCGTGTGTAACTGAAATTTTTGGGATGTAGGCAAGATTTCGCTACTGATAAGTATGTGGTCTGGAGAAAAAGTCATTGTGGAAATTCGGTATACCGTACTTAGTGTTCACATGAATGATATTTGTAAGAATAACCATGAGGAAAAAAAAATAAGGCATGAACTTTTCACTTTATCCTTTGTTTAAATTACTCGTTAATGACTCTACATGCTTTTGTCACGAGGTTCCACAAAACAGTTGATTAGATATCTATTTTATAGTCCAGTAAATCAAATTTAGCATTGTCTTGTCTTAGATGGAGTTAATACTTAAATAAATTTCCTTTAAGGATGAAGAACACCCATGGACTCCAAAAATAGGTCACTTAACGTTTTGCTTACCACGACCTGTTTCGAAAACGAGAATCATTTACATTGCTAAAATACAAAGAAAATAGTCATTCAACCTTACTTTGTCAAGAAAAGAAAATATATGGCACTTACTTTTAGTTTTGTTTTACCTTCCCGAGATATCTATCACGATTAGAAAATGGTCACCGGCATATGGTCCAAAACTTACCTTCAGTTCTGTCTTACCTCTTCCAGATATCTGTGACGGTTGTACCATGGTTAACCGAGTGGGCTACAAAACTTTCCTTCAGTTCTGTCTTACCTTCCCCAGATATCTGTGACGGCTGTACCATAGTTAACCGAGTGGGCTACAAAATTTACCTTCAGTTCTGTCTTACCTTCCCCCGATATCTGTAACGGTTGTACCATGGTTAACCGAGTGGGCTACAAAACTTTCCTTCAGTTCTGTCTTACCTCTCCCAGATATCTGTGACGGTTGTACCATGGTTAACCGAGTGGGCTACAAAACTTACCTTCAGTTTTGCCTTACCTTCCCCAGATATCTGTGACGGCTGTACCATAGTTAACCGAGTGGGCTACAAAACTTTCCTTCAGTTCTGTCTTACCTCTCCCAGATATCTGTAACGGTTGTACCATGGTTAACCGAGTGGGCTACAAAACTTACCTTCAGTTCTGTCTTACCTCTCCCAGATATCTGTGACGGTTGTACCATGGTTAACCGAGTGGGCTACAAAACTTACCTTCAGTTCTGCCTTACCTTCCCCAGATATCTGTGACGGTTGTACCATAGTTAACCGAGTGGGCTACAAAACTTACCTTCAGTTCTGTCTTACCTTCCCCCGATATCTGTAACGGTTGTACCATGGTTAAACGAGCGGGCTACAAAACTTACCTTCAGTTCTGTCTTACCTCTCCCAGATATCTGTGACGGTTGTACCATGGTTAACCGAGTGGGCTACAAAACTTACCTTCAGTTCTGTCTTACCTTTCCCTTTAGTTCTATCTTACCTCTCCCAGATATCTGTGACGGTTGTACCATTGTTAACCAAGTGGGCTACAAAACCTACCTTCAGTTCTGTCTTACCTTTCCCTTCAATTCTGTCTTACCTCTCCCAGATATCTGCAACGGTTGTACCATGATTAACCGAGTGGGCTACAAAACTTACCTTCAGTTCTGTCTTACCTTGCCGAGATATCTGTGACGGTTGTATGATGGTTACGGATGTATGGCACAAGATTTACCTTCAGTTTTCTCGTACCTTCCCCAGGTATCTGTGACGGTTGTGTGATGGTCACCAGTATGTGGTACAAGTCTTACCTTCAGTTTTGTCTTACCTTCCCCAGGTATCTGTGACGGTTTTTTGATGGTCACCAGTATGTGGTACAAGACTTATCTTCAGTTCTGTCTTACCTTCCCCAGATATCTGTGACGGTTGTATAATGGTCACCAGTATGTGACACAAGGAGTTACCTTCAGTTTTGTCTTACCTTCCCCAGATATCTGTGACGGTTGTATAATGGTCACCAGTATGTGACACAAGGAGTTACCTTCAGTTTTGTCTTACCTTCCCCAGATATCTGTGACGGTTGCATGTGAACCAATATGTGGCACAAGGAGTTACCTTCAGTTTTGTCTTACTATCTCCAGATATCTGTGACGGTTGTACCATGGTGAACGGAGTGGGCTACAAGACTTACCTTCAGTTCTGTCTTACCTTCCCCAGATATCTGTGACGGTTGTATAATGGTCACCAGTATGTGACACAAGGACTTACCTTCAGTTTTGTCTTACCTTCCCCAGATATCTGTGACGGTTGTACCATGGTGAACGGAGTGGGCTACAAGACTTACCTTCAGTTCTGTCTTACTATCCCCAGATATCTGTGACGGTTGTATAATGGTCACCAGTATGTGGCACAAGGACTTACCTTCAGTTCTGTCTTACCATCTCCAGATATCTGTGACGGTTGTACCATGGTGAACGGAGTGGGCTACAAGACTTACCTTCAGTTCTGTCTTACCATCTCCAGATATCTGTGATGGTTGTAAGATGGTCACCAGTATGTAGCACAAGACTTACCTTCAGTTCTGTCTTACCTTCCCCAGATATCTGTGACGGTTGTACCATGGTGAACGGGGTGGGCTACAAGGCTCACTGGTATGACTGCTCCAAGTTCATCCAGTGCACGTTCCGGCCTGACGGAAGCACCACGGTCTACATCAAGACATGCGCACACGGCACGTATTGGGACCAGTCTCAGCTGGCGTGTAACCACGCCCACTTAGTGAACTGCGCAGGTGCGTGAATATCTGTCGCAGAGTTTGTTTTTTTTTTTGAGTGAAGTCTAACTGAGACTAGTTTTGGAATAAATTGATGCCTATTCAAATGTTATGTAAATTTTATCGTCAATTCAAAGAGCTTAATCACACATATTCTATTTTCCCTCTGAAGTAAATGTTTATATTCTATCTTTGATAAGCTCTGGTTCCGATGAATCTATTATAATAATTTGTTGGCTTTATCGTCCTTTTAATGAATTTCTTTCGAAGTTACGGAAGTGAAACAAAGGTAAAAATTGTTTCGAAGAATTTTACTTTCAGCGGACTTTATTGATTTTTTTTTTTATGATAAACCATAATTTGAAAATTGTAGTGGTTTCGATTCTCCCGCAAATCTTGTAAAACTTGACTGGACTGTGAGTTTTTTGCCTAATCGATGATTTGGAGAGAAATAGTTCCTTCATTCTAAACGTTACAGACTCAAGTTAGGTAGTCAAATACCTCCTTGATCTAAAAATGTTGAGAGCCTGCTACAAGACTGTCGATTGTCAGAAATCAGGGCTTGTTTTTGATTGGGTTTGTTTTATTTTAATGACATTGTCCCGTCCATTTTTCCAACGCTTTCCGTGCCATTGAAGAAGTTATAGGGAACAAGAAGAGCTTTAGATCAGACGCTTTGAAGTTTAATACATTCACAAAAAGTTCAAGCTTTGTATGTTCTCCAGGCCCGTGTGCTGGCGGGACTCTCCAGAGATACCCGTCTGACAGCAACTGTCGAGGCTACTGGGTGTGTCAGGGCGACAAGTCACATGGTTACTGCTGTCCACCGCAGTACTCGTATGACATCATCAGAGGCTGTGTTCCCAACCCACAATGCCTGGATGATTGCGGAACTGACGTAGGACCAGGTAAGCGTCGCAGACAGAATCTTTCGTCTCCAGTCTGGTCGCCGTAACCAGAAATATCGGCTCGACTCTCTGAAGGTTTGAGAACCACTGTGGCGGACGGCAGTTAAGGGAAGTGAAGGAATGGGAGAACATCGAGTTGAAGATACCTATGATAACTGTTTATGGTGGGAATGGTAGAGAAGGAATGGGAGAACATCGAGTTGAAGATACCTATGATAACTATTTATGGTGGGAATGGTAGAGAAGGAATGGGAGAACATCGAGTTGAAGATATCTATGATAACTATTTATGGTGGGAATGGTAGAGAAGGAATGGGAGAACATCGAGTTGAAGATATCTATGATAACTATTTATGGTGGGAATGGTAGAGAAGGAATGGGAGAACATCGGGTTGAAGATACCTATGATAACTATTTATGGTGGGAATGGTAGAGAAGGAATGGGAGAACATCGAGTTGAAGATATCTATGATAACTATTTATGGTGGGAATGGTAGAGAAGGAATGGGAGAACATCGAGTTGAAGATATCTATGATAACTATTTATGGTGGGAATGGTAGAGAAGGAATGGGAGAACATCGAGTTGAAGATATCTATGATAACTATTTATGGTGGGAATGGTAGAGAAGGAATGGGAGAACATCGAGTTGAAGATACCTATGATAACTATTTATGGTGCGAATGGTAGAGAAGGAATGGGAGAACATCGAGTTGAAGATATCTATGATAACTATTTATGGTGGGAATGGTAGAGAAGGAATGGGAGAACATCGAGTTGAAGATACCTATGATAACTATTTATGGTGGGAATGGTAGAGAAGGAATGGGAGAACATCGAGTTGAAGATACCTATGATAACTATTTATGGTGGGAATGGTAGAGAAGGAATGGGAGAACATCGAGTTGAAGATACCTATGATAACTATTTATGGTGGGAATGGTAGAGAAGGAATGGGAGAACATCGAGTTGAAGATATCTATGATAACTATTTATGGTGGGAATGGTAGAGAAGGAATGGGAGAACATCGAGTTGAAGATACCTATGATAACTATTTATGGTGGGAATGGTAGAGAAGGAATGGGAGAACATCGAGTTGAAGATACCTATGATAACTATTTATGGTGGGAATGGTAGAGAAGGAATGCTTAGAATGATTATATGAACATCGAGTTGAAGATACCTATGATAACTATTTATGGTGGGAATGGTAGAGAAGGAATGGGAGAACATCGAGTTGAAGATACCTATGATAACTATTTATGGTGGGAATGGTAGAGAAGGAATGGGAGAACATCGAGTTGAAGATACCTATGATAACTATTTATGGTGGGAATGGTAGAGAAGGAATGGGAGAACATCGAGTTGAAGATATCTATGATAACTATTTATGGTGGGAATGGTAGAGAAGAAATGGGAGAACATCGAGTTGAAGATATCTATGATAACTATTTATGGTGGGAATGGTAGAGAAGGAATGGGAGAACATCGAGTTGAAGATATCTATGATAACTATTTATGGTGGGAATGGTAGAGAAGAAATGGGAGAACATCGAGTTGAAGATATCTATGATAACTATTTATGGTGGGAATGGTAGAGAAGGAATGGGAGAACATCGAGTTGAAGATATCTATGATAACTATTTATGGTGGGAATGGTAGAGAAGAAATGGGAGAACATCGAGTTGAAGATATCTATGATAACTAT
>JAWDGP010003606.1:255000-277500 GCA_033675545.1 Elysia crispata
TTAATTCCCTTCTTTTCAACCCACATTCATAATGTCTTTTTATTTTCCATAAAATAAATCTCTGTGCAGATATCGGCAAGATGGCGGCGCTGGGAGTACCACAGGCGGAAACGGAAGTGGAGGTCAAGGGACACCGTCAGCTCCGCAGGCTCTGGTTGCCAATGGCGACTGTAACCAGCCAAGCTCCCTGTACATGGTGACGGGCCCTCAGGGTGCTGTCCACATGGGCGTCCTGTCCAGCAAAGGATGGAACTCCAACGTTTCTATCCCTGGACAGGTGAGACACACAATCTGCCACTGATTGCTTGCTTCGTTACGTAGAATAGAATGATGCGATGTGGATCTAGCCTCTGTTCACTGTAATTGTCTCCTTCCCACCCTACCATCCAACCATACACGCACACGAAGACAGAATTGGGAAATGTTAGGGTGCCTGTAACTTGACACTTTCCTTTGCAATATAAATTTACGTTGACCTTGTTTTCATTGTTCTTTCTCTCTCTCTCTCTCTCTCTCTCTCTCTCTCTCTCTCTCTCTCTCTCTCTCTCTCTCTCTCTCTCTCTCTCTCTCTCTTTTCGCTTCCATCTTATATTATTTTCCTTCTCATCTCCTTGTCTTCGTCCTTGTGACATCTCACTCTCCTTTTTTTTTCCCTTCGTCCTTCCCATTCTGTCTGTGCGCTACACGTGACGGTGATATGTAGAGAGAATAATAAAGACATAAAAATTATACATCAAGTCTCTGAATGTGTTGTTTTTCCTATTATCAGCCTGGCTCCGGGTGGAAACAGGCGGTCCTTGTCGTCGACAAAAACGTCCTGCTAGGCTCCGTCAACGGAATTTCCTACGAGACGTTATTCTCAGGTGAGACCACAAACACGGTTTTCCTGTTAATGTTCATCTTTGGTTATTAATCAGAACACTTATGTGAGTATTTGCCAAGATATATTTCATACTTGTTCCAGTATGTAGAAACAGTCACCCACATGCTAAGCAGATATAGGAGAATCGGGGTTCCAAAGCTATCTTCTACAAATTGATAAAGTAGGTTATGTCCCTTTAAGAAATATCCCGGAAGATTATTTACAAGATGCTTGATCTCAATGCGGACCTTTTATTATCAATTTCAAGAAACTTTCTAAACTATATAAGCTCTTTTTGTCATTTATGTGGACACAGGCTTTGATAGCTTTTTCCACTTACCACCGTAATTTTTTTTTTTTTTTAAATCTTGGAAGACTGTTTTTAGTAGTATATTGAAAGCCGGACTTTTCCCCTAGTGCGCTCTTTTCTGCCAGGATCCATCATGTCTAGCCAATGTGCGCTACAAGTAGGAAGAGGGACAGAGTTCAAACACTTCACGGGTTACATGGACGATGTAAGTTGTTGCCAGTTTGGATCTCTGAGGGTTTCTTTTTGGCTTTTTTTTTTCGTTTTTACTTTTATTTCCTTTCATAATCAATGATCCGTTTATTATTTTTGTATTTTACATATTTTTTAAAATTATTTTTAATTTTTTTCTTGTTTTTGTATTCGTTTTAGAAACTATTGAAAAACAACAACAACAACAACAACAACAACAACAACAACAACAACAACAACAACAGCAATAATAAAATAATGTGTTCAGGAAAAAGATATCGGGACATATCGACGTTTCATTTTTTTTTTTTTTTTTTTTTTTTTTTTTTGTATATTTTAAATGTGGAAGTATCTCTGCTTAATGGGCCTTAACTTATCGCTAAGCATTTATTGAAATAACTTCTTTTTTGTAATGATAACGATAAGTGAGATTTTACAGCTTGGTATGATTAAAATAAAAACATAATGACAAAGATCAAAAGAAAAATGAAGCATTGACAAACTGCACTTGCTCAATTTGGTATGGCTGTAATGAATGCTTCACAGGCAGAGTTTTGTCCTGGGAATTTTGGCAAAATTTATTGCAGGGCTATACTTTTTAGAATAATCGTACATCAAGATTGACTCGTAAATGTTCATGAATCTGCTTCATTTGGTGACACAATAATAACATTTTTTCCTCCTTTTTTTTTTTTTTTTCTATTTCTACCAGATCACCGTATATCTCTGTAGGCCAAGAGGATTTTAGTTTACGCTGTATAGAATTTACAAAAAATCTTGTTTGTACATTTTTAAATGTTTGTTGCAGGAAAGGTTCATGGGTTGTCTTAATGAATCACTATCTTTATCACAGTTTTGGATATACCTGTGTTTTTTTTAATAAAAAGTTAATTTGATAAAGGTTATTGCAAATCTAAAGCTGAAAAAAGCGGCGTGATACTGTCGGGGCAATTCAAAACTTTTACTAAGAAAAAAAAATCCAACTTGGCAGCAATAAGTAGGTCACCAGCTACGCTTTTATGTGATTTACTTTCAGGTTTGCCAGACTTTGGTGACAAGATTAGTATGGTCGTTTATTGATTGCAAAATGTTAGACAAAGAAAATCATAGTGTGACTTCTTCGTTTTTGTAGCTAAATCTTTAATTTATACTGTTTTAAGATGTTGCTGGACATTGAAATGGCGATTCAAACACCGAAGCTATGAAAAGGTTAAAGATCTCAAATAAAAAGTAGTTTTCAGAATGCTATCTAAACAGGTACTTTTTTTAAACTCTAAAAAATAAAGCAGTGTTTATGATTAATTTGACAATCGTATATTTTAGACCCGATACCGGAAGTTCAGTTAAAAGAGTAAATAATAGATAATAAACTTTGTTTTTCGATCGCAAGCTAACTTGTCCAGGCCTTTTGTTTGTTCTCTCTCTCTCTCTCTCTCTCTCTCTCTCTCTCTCTCTCTCTCTCTCTCTCTCTCTCTCTCTCTCATCCCTCATTGTACATGTCTCTATTTATTGCTTAACCTCATTCTTAGCGTAGTTTAAACGAAAAAGCTTCATGAATTAAAGTTCAATTATTTGATTGTTCCTGCCCACAAACGTGTTTTGACCTTTAAACTGTAATAAACTCTCGAGGACTCCTCTTTAAACAAAAGTTTTCTGTTTATTTCTGACCTGTGTACACATCGTGTTCATTTCCTTTAACGTGCAATGCCAAGGTGATAGAGAGAGAGAGGGGGAGGCTGGAGAATAGGGTAGAAAAGGGGGAGAGGGTAAAGGTTACAAGGTTCATCACAGGTCGTCTCTGTGGCTCCCTGGGATTGCAGCTTTACAGGTTTGATTCAAGGACTTCCTTAGTTCTAGATATCTAGCAGCCAAGTCATCGAAGTAACGAAAGCTTTGAATTTTAAGAGTTAAAGTGCTCTAATTGAACTCGTTTGACATAGTTAGGTTTAATACCTGTACTCCAAAAATATTTTTGGATTTTCGTTCTATCCATCTACCTACTCAACAACAATGTTGAAATATCTTAGCTCTCCGAGCCAAATAGTTCAACGGTATAACCCATCAGGACACTTAAGACAAAAATGTGTTTAATTCGTTGCCTCGGCCTATAACTACAACTTCTCGAGAGAATGTTTCGCTCTAAGCATACTAGAACATCGTCATACACTAGACACCTCTTACTCTCCCCAAACACCAACATCCCCCCCCCCCCCCCCCCCCCCAGTAATATTTCTATTGCCTTCTTTATTCCCAAGTTGCCATTAACGAATGCCAAGCGAGGGAACCTAATACATTGTCGCAAATAAAACCCCAACTTTCACTCAAATGCTTTAATCAGAACTAAGGGTCTAATAAACAGAGGAAATGATAAATACTCATAGAAGTGAAACAAACTAGAGAAGGCTGTTTTAAAAGTTAATCACCATGTGAAATAAGCCAGAGATTCTGTAAAAGAACATTTTAATTTTTTTTGTATTTTTTTTTTTTTTTGTTTACACCACAGCTGCCGTGGAAGCTATCTGCTGCAAGGTCTACCCTAACTAAGAGGAGATCAAAGAATTTTGTCTTGAGCGTAAACTCAATTATGGGATCTACGAATAACTGGGGAAATTCAGAAAACAATCACAGCAATTATGTTTGCCGTCTAATTCACAATACATGGTTAAGAGTTAGATTCTTTATCTTCTACCACGTCACATGAAACAAGGCACCAGATAGCTTAGTAACTGTTGGTAGAAGGATCATTATTTGACAATAATGGGGTTCTTATGTTATCTCTGGTTGGATCATCACTGGCTGTGGGGTCTCATC
The DNA here is from genome assembly GCA_033675545.1 of Elysia crispata. Taxonomy (NCBI): domain Eukaryota; kingdom Metazoa; phylum Mollusca; class Gastropoda; family Plakobranchidae; genus Elysia; species Elysia crispata. The sequence continues at coordinate 259,173 of JAWDGP010003606.1, forward strand.
CATTACCCAGTCCTACTCTGGGTTGACAATTAGAAACTCTCAATTGAAATTTTCTTGAGGTATTAAGGGGGCGTAAATCTATCCAAAACACCGTTCACCTAGTTTACACCCAGACGAGTATCTGTACTTTTATCCTGTGATCATCGTATTCATCTGGGGCTACATCTAGGATTTTGAGTCTCTAGGCTAATAGGTGGCCCCGAGGTACCATCCATCAAAGAACAGACTATTTAATCACACAGTTCTGCTTCATATACTAGCTATTGAAAAATTTATTATTATTATTATTATTATTATTATTATTATTATTATTATTATTATTATTATTATTATTATTATTATTATTATTATTATTTATTTATTTTTTGGTTGTATTGAAAACAAAACTAAACAAAACTCCAAAACCAGAAGGTGCTGCAGTAATCGACGTTTTTCGAGAAGCAGAGAAACAGCACAATGACATGCCCATGGATTGACTAAGGACATCGACAGGACTTGGAATATCAATTTCTTTAAGAGCGGAAATTATATTCTATGCATTATCCACATTGTATGCATCACTGAGAAATTCATACTAACGTCACTCCAGGGTTCACAACTAATAGGATTTTTACTTTGATAAAAACAATACAAGCTATGCTTGAAAGTTATGGATGAATAAAGCAATTTAGAAAGAATTATAACAAATAATGTGTTTGCTGTCACGAGACAAGATACACACCCAGAAATTCAACCATCAATCATAGATAATCTTGACCGGAAAAAAAAAATTCAAACAGCAATAATTTTACAATGACATAAATCTATCTGTGGATTAAATGCTCATGTGGAGGGAGGTTGTCATGGAATGACAGGTCTGTTATTTAAGTAGACCTATTGATAAATCGTGATTCGTTTGATCTTTATATCTTATCTCTGTTTGCAATAAAAGGGCACATGTCAAGTACCAACAAATTAAGCAGTGGAATATTGTTCGTCTGTTATAAATTATTACACTGGGTACAATGAAAAAAAAAAACGGAATAAGATGATGATGATGATGATGATGGTGGTGATGATGATGATGGTGATGATGGTGAGGAGGAGGAGGAGGAGGTGCAGGAAGGGAAGGATGAGGAGTATGAGGAGTTACTTTTATCGCCGTACTCTTTTTTTTTTTTTTTTTAAAGAGTAGTCACTTTTACTTGCTTTTATTAAAAGTTATTTGCATCACCTCCCTTTGAAGCGTCCGTACTGCCTACTCACAATATCCGGTCCTGTTGACAGAAATCAGGAACCAAAACAGCACTCAAAGTGAGCAAGATCCAGGGTGAGCAGTTTGGCGTGTAAAATTATACAATTTGGTTAAATTAGGAATGAAAGTGTAGATCTTAAGATTAGCAAAGCAAGGAAACTGCTGCGCTTCTTATCTGACCCAGATATCTGGATATAACCTAGATCTAGATCTTGATAACATTTTTATCTAGTCTACATCGGTGCATTCATCGAAACCAAACGGTGCTCATCTAGTATAAGGCGGCAGACAGTGCCATTAAAATACTAGATCTAGATCTAGACTCTAGATCAGACTAAATTTAGAACTAGATCTAGATATAGATCTATTTAGGAATTATATTAAATATTTTGAAATCCAACTCTAGATCTAGAGGGGTCTAGATCTAGATCAAGCGCCCGGTAATATCTTAAATAATTTCTAATTGTATTGAGTTTGATTCTTCTAAAAATTCGTGTGTGCATTTTAGGCGCCAGGTAGATCTAGCGATCTAGCTCTAATCATGCAACTTCAAGATGAAAGGATTTATCTTTTAGTCTCAAGTTTAAGGATATGTGTTAGTTTCACATAAGACTCGAGAGCCAAAAAATGTTTTGGTGGACGAGTTTATTAAATAATGAATTGCATTCCTCAATTTTAGTTACAATTACATCATCCATTCACAAAGCCATGGATATTTTGTATTTGCTCATTTGAAGGTATAAATTGCTATGCTGAGTTCAGTTGAAGGACTTTTTTTTGTGAAAATATAGTAAGACTAAAGCTGTCTTGCTCTAAAATCCTTTCAGAAGGGATTGAACTCTACATTTACTATATTTTGTTTTTTATTCAAGTTCATTTCATTGTCATGAGATTCTGAACAATTACAATAATACTACAATTTTACGAACAAACGAAAGATTCTATTGTCTTATCAGATTAACTCATGCTCACAAACTCATTCATGATTAAATTAAAAACTATCACATGTAATAGAATTAAAGGCATCAGGTTCTTGCACAAAATTGTCTTTAGGCTGTGAGGATTTGTAGTTTGCGGTCTAATAAGTGTTTCTAATCTCTTTCTGTAGTTTGTTTTCTCCAATGCAATAAACTTACACGGTTTTTTTATCTTAGCATTTCCTCTTTTCAAATATTTGGGCGTACACCTTTTTATTAAAGCCAAAGGTTTTTAAAAACAGAAAATCATGGCTTAAGTAAAACTACTCATAGGGTCTTTTGTTTAGCTAAAAGCTGTGTTAAAATATTTTTTGGTTGTACACATATGGCTCAACAAGAAACAACAGTTTTTGTCCTGCATCTCAAGTGATGCTGAAGTTTGCTTTTGCGTTATAAACTCATTTTATAATTTGATTGATAGATTCAGAATATTTTACATTTACAAATTACAGCATGGAATTTGAAATAAAATTGGAAAAACAATCACACAGAAATGATCTCTTGCCACAGCATAAAAACTACAAGTTATGAACTATAGGAAAATGACAACTTTACAGCCCCAAATTAAATGGGCTTATGGACAAAAATTTATTACATATTTTATACAATTCTTACTTCATTCTAGGGAAAATTTCAAGGTATTCTTCATAGATTTCCTTCGCTGAGTAATCAAGAAGTACTTCTAGACAAACTTTGGAATTGAAACTGTAGATTTAGGTTATAAATGGTTTCTAAATTAGATTGCAAATTAGGTTTAGATTTCTCTAAATTTTAACGCTTATATAATCAGTTTTTTTTAAAAATAAGACCAAAGATCTATTTCAACATCCTCACACTGCATTTTCCACATACAATGTAGGATAGAGAGTTAATCTTCAGAAACCTACAAACATGATTTAGGTCAAAATTACGATTTGTCACACACAGTTAGTGGTAGACAAAGGATACACAATTTTTGTTTTTGTTCTTTAATACAAGAAGAACTTGAAACAAATTGGGGAGCTTCTTTAGCTTATATATATATATATATGAAGTCCAATTTCCTAAATTCTTTTGCTTTGATCTATGTCGTAAAAGATTGCCAAGCCTCAAAGCAAATATTAAAGAATTAAAATTATTTAAGGCCATCTCAAAATCATTCTAAAAAGAATAAAAAACATATGAAAACTCTTTATTTCAAACCAACAGCACTAGCTTAATCCTCTTAGAAAAAAAACAAAATAACAAAAAGCAAATAACACCCTTCCCCCTCATTATTAACAAGTGTTATTTAACAGGGAACCACATGGTGGTCTTATTTGGATTACTGAATTGGCTTGAGAGAAAAAACAACTTTGTGTAGTGCAGCAGATTTTATTGCTCGGAGCAGCAAGCAGTCGGCTTCAGCCATGGGGTGAGTAGCCATCTCTGTACTTTTTGTGATCGTCATGTTACTCTCTTTGTAAAGTCATTCATGTTTTTATTTCAAGATTTAATCGGTTGTTTAACGTACAATAAAAACTGAAGGCCAACCTTTTCTATCTTCTTACACACCATACAGAAAAGATTATAATTTATTAATAAATTTTTGCTTGCTTGTTGTTGCACTCACATTTAATTGTTGTTTAAAGTATGAACATTTGAATTGCTTTCTTGAGGAAACTATGAGCATTTGAATTGCTTTCTTGAGGAAACTATGAGCATTTGAATTGCTTTCATCGTTGAGACGAAACAGCCAGTTGTCTCTGTGACTGTTTCTTATTACAACAGAGGAGACTGGCTTCACCTGAAAAGTTATCTTGTTAATGTTTAGACAGTTATAAGCTCAGAGACTGTTTGTTACAAGCAATGCACAAAACATGTTCTTATCAAGGCCAGACACATTACTGCCATATTTGGGCCTCTCACTTGTTCTGATACGGGGTTGTGTAAGCTGATTAAAGATTTTTTTTGTCCCCTCTTTCATCTTTTTCAAGTTTGAAATATACATATATAGTATATATTCCAACGAAAAAAAATTATCGGCACCTATATGATACCAACAGTAAACAGTAATTTCAATACTCTGCGTTGAGAAGCGCAAAATAAAAATGCATTTCTTCCTAAACTTTCACACCTTCCAGCGTAAAAATAGAGACATGGGGTGTACTTCTGACTATGTACAACTGCATGATGGATGGGTTAATGGGAGTTGTTAACCCCTTGTTTACTAGAGTGTGTCCGCGGATAAATCACTACTCGTGTGTGGCTTGTTAGTGCTTCACTCCGCCGTGTCGAGATGCTAGGAGCGAGGGTGTTAACACGGTGTTAGCCTTTCAAGGGGCGACACTTGTTGGGCCTGTTTGAATACATCATGCTCAAACTTGAATATATATCATATATGTAAAGTCTAGATTGATTTAATTCACGTTTAGTTTAAAAGTAGAGCGCAGTTCTGATCCAGGACTTACTAAACAAGCTTTATTATTATTATTGTAGCTTTAGAGCGTCGATTTCGTAGTCTAATACTCTCCTTTGATTAAACGTCTCCAAAGTCAAGCTTGTCCCATAGTGCGATTTATAGCGGCTGTCTTGAGCATTTGCTGTCGAAATTCGCCTGAGAAGCATGTGTCTATCCTTGCATGCACTAGGGGTTGTTGACATCGGTGTAGACATAAGAAATGTGACTGAACGGTGTAGACACAAGAAATGTGACCTTCCACTTGAATGTGACTGGCTTTACTGGACACACCGCTCGGCGACCGTTAAGTACCTCGTTAGTCCAGCGCAGTCTCCTGTCTGCCCTGGAGCGAGGTGGAGAATGGTGGTCGTCTGCCCACAGGATCAGACAGTAATGCTCTCCGTATCTCTAAACTTACTCTCTTGAGTATGCTAGCTCGATATGGAAATATTTATTCATTTTGTTTATTATAAGTTTTATTTTAAACCCTTTTCATTTACACCTGTTTTTTTTTTTTTGAATTGTATGTGTTTATACCTTTTTCATGTTAACGGGCATCTCAACTATGGATTTCTGCAAGAGGGATAAATAAAGTTTATCATATCGATGTATGGGCATCTTTTTCCTCTCTCTGTTCTGTCTGTGGCGACTTGCAGTGTTTCTAGATTTAGAACGGGCCCATCACTCGGAGGGTAGCGGTAGCATCAACTGAAGGTCCACCGTATACTGACCTCAAATCGCCTCTCGTTATGCCATAAAGGACAGTTGCGAACATGCCCCTGTCTCTCGCTCTATTCCTCCTCATGCGTTCTCTCCCCTGATTATCTTTTTCCTCTAATCTCCCGCACCGACGAACGTTCTCTCCCCTGATTATCTTTTTCCTCTAATCTCCCGCACCGACGAACGTTCTCTCCCCTGATTATCTTTTTTCTCTAATCTCCCGCACCGACGAATTTTCTTTCCTGACATGCAGTTTATCGGCAGTCATATTTGTAGACCTAGAGGGATAAATCGGTCGGTCAAAAAAAAATAATATAGAAATAAATAAAGAATAGGTGGTATATTGGTTCTCCTTTAATGTTGGCACTTAGGTGACGGAGAGTCCGGTTATGTGGTTTTACTGGTCAGTGTGTCTCCAAGTCCTAGATAGTATAGAAAAATCAACCACAAACCTAGATCTAGCTCGAGACCGACAAATAAGACGAAAGACGTGGAAACATAATAACAGATGAACAGGGATCGAACCTGCGCCTCGATGCGGCACCCATCGCCTTGCCGAGACAAGACCAGGCACTTAACCACTGAGCTATCCGCATCTACAAAAAACAGATGCCTCAGGAACAGTGACTTTCATGCTGGCTTGAATAGACTAAGAGGTTGAATCGCTAAGAACGATCAAGTCCATATTTTTACAGGACATAAACAAACTAGCCTCTAACGATGCCTAGATAGTCTCTCTCCCACTCTCACCTTGTCCTCAGCTTATGCGGTGTGAAAGACTTAGGAGACGAACAGTTGAGAACGGAGAATTGTCAACATTGTCGGAATGTGTCCTTACGAGAGGGGTCACAGATCTGGACTCTGTGGTCAAGTGTTCTATCTCTGCTTGATTTGCCTGACCAGTCTCCCTCTAGCCAATCACCAACATTTTCATCTTTTTCTTTTCCTTTGACTCCTTTTTTTCTCCCTTTTCTTCTTCCTCTCTTTGTCGCGGTGTACTCTCTAAGGAGTCAACATTATTATTTAGCCCGTTCGATTTCATTCGTTTACAAGACAATTTATACTATAATAGAGGCAGGGGTATACATATGGAATTATTTACTTTTGAGTTATGATTTTCCAGTTTTTCCTCAAATACTTTTTATGAAAGCGTTCTTTCTTTTAGAAGTTTGCACTATAACGCCTTATTACGCATTCTTTTAGAAGTTTGCACTATAACGCCTTATTACGCATTCTTTTAGAAATTTGCACTATAACGCCTTATTACGCATTCTTTTAGAAGTTCGCACTATAACGCCTTATTACGCATTCTTTTAGAAGTTCGCACTATAACGCTTTATTACGCATTCTTTTAGAAGTTCGCACTATAACGCCTTATTACGCATTCTTTTAGAAGTTTGCACTATAACGCCTTATTACGCATTCTTTTAGAAGTTCGCACTATAACGCCTTATTACGCATTCTTTTAGAAGTTCGCACTATAACGCCTTATTACGCATTCTTTTAGAAGTTCGCACTATAACGCCTTATTACGCATTCTTTTAGAAATTTGCACTATAACGCCTTAATACGCATTCTTTTAGAAGTTCGCACTATAACGCCTTATTACGCATTCTTTTAGAAGTTCGCACTATAACGCCTTATTACGCATTCTTTTAGAAGTTCGCACTATAACGCCTTATTACGCATTCTTTTAGAAGTTCGCACTATAACGCCTTATTACGCATTCTTTTAGAAGTTCGCACTATAACGCCTTATTACGCATTCTTTTAGAAGTTCGCACTATAACGCCTTATTACGCATTCTTTTAGAAGTTTGCACTATAACGCTTTATTACGCATTCTTTTAGAAGTTCGCACTATAACGCCTTATTACGCATTCTTTTAGAAGTTCGCACTATAACGCCTTATTACGCATTCTTTTAGAAGTTCGCACTATAACGCCTTATTACGCATTCTTTTGATAAATTGAGCTTTAAATTAACCGAAGCATCCAGGTTGATGGAATATAATTATATAAAGTAAGGGGGGGGGGGAGGAGTTGTAGAACATACCGTTTACGGTGTCTAGAGAGTGAGTAATTCAACCCAGGTCGCCTGTAGCCTTGGGTTTACCTCTCATACCTTTTTATTTGAAGATCTCTTTCGATGACATCTTAAATAGTAATCACACATTCCACAGTTTTGAACCAACTCTTGAGAAGCGAGGCAGGCTTTGCAATCTAACTCTTGTACGAAATACCTTATCTCCTCTTGTACGAAATACCTTATCTCCTCTTGTACGAAATACCTTATCTCCTCTTGTACGAAATACCTTATCTCCTCTTGTACGAAATACCTTATCTCCTCTTGTACGAAATACCTTATCTCCTCTTGTACGAAATACCTTATCTCCTCTTGTACGAAATACCTTATCTCCTCTTGTACGAAATACCTTATCTCCTCTTGTACGAAATACCTTATCTCCTCTTGTACGAAATACCTTTTCTCCTCTTTTACGAAATACCTTATCTCCTCTTTTAACTCCCTTTTTCACACACACACACACACACTTTTTTGAGGTAATAAGGAAAAAAAAATCATTTTCACCTGTAAAACAATGTGGCCTGGTTCCATTGAAATTCCAATCTTCTTTACCCTCTTCAACCTTGGGCCCCCCCCCCCCCCCCCCCCTCCCCTTCTTAATTACCCTATACCGGTATCAGCTACAGAACGCTGTTTGTACAGAGACCAGTATCTCGTGTGCTCACCCCGTGAGCTGCGAGTTTCTCATTGAAATCATCACAGTTTACAGTACATTATTTGCAAGCCTGTTCGATATCAGTGAGACTAGAGCAGCACAAGAGGGTGTCATGCGGGTGGTGCCAGCTTCCACGCTCGACCCTGTGTTTGTCAGTCCGGCTCTGCCTCAGCTGGTCTACAACCTCCAGGTGTTTGTTCATGTAATTCTGCGGTATTTTGAATTTTACTTTTTGTTTCAGCGCTGTTGGGGTTAGTTTGAACTTGAGCAGCTGCGGAGCGTCGCTTGTGATATCAGGTGTATATTACCGGTTGTGTTTGGAGACCTCAGCTCGTCAGTCTGTTGTGTACACTGGGACATGATAGAGAGCGGGCCGAGTCGGGCTGCTCGGAAGTTTATGATGTTGCCTTCAGCGGCAAACTTTAGAAATTTTATGATAGAGAGAGAGAGAGAGAGAGAGAGAGAGAGAGAGATAGATAGATAGATAGATAGAGAGAGATATAGATAGAGAGAGATAGAGAGAGAGAGAGAGAGAGAGAGAGAGAGAGAGAGAGAGAGAGAGAGAGAGAGAGAGAGAGAGAGAGAGAGAGAGAGAGAGAGTAAAAAAAGTGTGAGTATGGAAAATTTGGACATGAAATCTATGGATAGCGCAGAAAGGGTAGATTTTTTTCTTTATGGGGGGCGGGGGAAGGAAGTGAGAGGTAAGAGACATAAAAAGTGGAAGAAAGAGAAACGGGAATCAGAGGGGAAAAAAGCGGAGAATGGAAAGGATGGGAAATAGAGGTAGAGACGGTAATGGGGAAAGGGAAACACAAAAAAAAAAAACCCCAAAAGAAACCCACAGTAATGTTTTCTGCCGCAACTACCGTTAAACGTTATCAGCGCAAAATGCACTCTGCTCCAATTGGAGATACACTGTTTGTATCCAATTGGTTAGCGTAGTTCAAAACTGTGTGATGCTTTTTAGTGCGAGCACCTCGATCTAGTTTATAAATATAGCTCTTTTCTCTGTCGTTTGAGGAAAGCTAAACACGGTCTACCGTCTTAGGCCTTGATGGAGCTGTTGAAACAATGGGATAAAATTACTGATGTTACGCATCTCGGGAGTGGAGAGTTAGCCATACGATAGTTTATCAACTCTAGGTCTACACTCTTTTCTAAACAAAATATCGGAGTCTTAAATTCGCTCTCACCATGAAAATGTGGCCAACTTAGGAATATAAAATCGTTTCGCATGGAATTAACAGCAATTCTTTTTCTGCGGAAATCTGTTACCGATATATTATTGTTATTATTGTTGTTGTTGTTATTATTTTTATTATTATCATCATCAAAATTCGATTTTTGGATGCGGAGTTGGAAGATCTTTCCGTTTTCGGATGTGATAAAATTTGATCCGATCACAGAGAAAGGGGTTGGTAGAAAGAAAGAGAGAGAGAGAGAGAGAGAGAGAGAGAGAGAGAGAGAGAGAGAGAGAGAGAGAGAGAGAGAGAGAGAGAGAGAGAGACAGACAGACAGACAGACAGACAGACAGACAGAGCAGAAAATGAGAAAGACAGAGAGAGAGACAGTGCAAGAGAGGGGAGAGAGATAGAGAGAGAGGCAGTGAGAGACAGAGAGAGACAGAGAGAGAGCGAGAGAGAGACAGAGAGAGAGCGAGAGAGAGACAGAGAGAGAGAGAGAGAGAGAGAGAGAGAGACAGAGAGAGAGAGAGAGAGAGAGAGAGAGAGAGAGAGAGAGAGAGAGAGAGAGAGAGAGCGAGAGAGAGACAGAGAGAGAGAGCGAGAGAGAGAGAGAGAGCCGAGATCCCCCGACCCTTTGATTAGCGCTCTGATCTGAGCCCGCCCATTGATACCAGCAGGTTGAAGACCTTCGACTGTTTCTGTATCGATTACCCCTGGTCGATCACCGGGAGCTGCAACAAACACAAACACTGGAACACTGGAAGATGCTGGTTGTGTCAGACGCGCTGCCCACAGCCAGCAGAGCCCGGCATGGCAGTTCCCACTTGTCAGTGGAGCCACGGCTCTCTAGCAGAAGTCACAGGGCGAGTCGGGCAAGCACTATCTGCACTGCCTAGATCTAGTGTCTAGGTCCTGATACAGGTCTAAATCTCCATTGTCTAGTGTCTAGCACCTGGTAAAGGTCTAAGTCTCCATTGTCTAGTGTATGGGTCCTGATATAGGTCTAAATCTCCATTGTCTAGTGTCTAGCACCTGATACAGGTCTAAATCTCCAGTGACTAGTGTCGGGGTCCTGATACAGGTCTAAATCTCAGGTGACTAGTGTCTGGCTCCTGATACAGGTCTAAATCTCCATTGTCTAGTGTATGGCTCCTGATACAGGTCTAAATCTCCAGTGTCTAGTGTATGGCTCCTGATACAGGTCTAAATCTCCAGTGTCTAGTGTATGGCTCCTGATACAGGTCTAAATCTCCATTGTCTATTGTCTGGCTCCTGATACAGGTCTAAATCTCCAGTGACTAGTGTCGGGGTCCTGATACAGGTCTAAATCTCCAGTGTCTAGTGTCTGGCTCCTGATACAGGTCTAAATCTCCGTTGTCTAGTGTCTGGCTCCTGATACAGGTCTAAATCTCCAGTGACTAGTGTCGGGGTCCTGATACAGGTCTAAATCTCCAGTGACTAATGTCTGGCTACTGATACAGCTCTAAATCTCCATTGTCTATTGTCTGGCTCCTGATACAGGTCTAAATCTCCAGTGACTAGTGTCGGGGTCCTGATACAGGTCTAAATCTCCATTGTCTTGTGTCTAGCTCCTGATACAGGTGTAAATCTCCAGTGTCTTGTGTATGGCTCCTGATACAGGTCTAAATCTCCATTGTCTAGTGTCCGGGTCCTGATACAGGTCTAAATCTCCATTGTCTAGTGTCTGGCTCCTGATACAGGTCTAAATCTCCATTGTCTAGTGTCCGGGTCCTGATACAGGTCTAAATCTCCAGTGACTAGTGTCTGGCTCCTGATACAGGTCTAAATCTCCAGTGACTAGTGTCGGGGTCCTGATACAGGTCTAAATCTCCAGTGTCTAGTGTCTAGCTCCTGATACAGGTCTAAATCTCCAATTTCCTAGTGTATGGTTCCTTATACAGGTCTAAATCTCCATTGTCTAGTGTCTGGCTCCTGATACAGGTCTAAATCTCCTATTGTCTATTGTCTGGCTCCTGATACAGGTCTAAATCTCCATTGTCTAGTGTCTGGCTCCTGATACAGGTCTAAATCTCCATTGTCTAGTGTCTAGCTCCTGATACAGGTGTAAATCTCCATTGTCTAGTGTCTGGCTCCTGATACAGGTCTAAATCTCCAGTGACTACTGTCTGGGTCCTGATGCAGGTCTAAATCTCCTTTGCCTAGTTTCTGGCTCCTTATACAAGTCTAAATCTCCATTGTCTAGTGTCTGGGTCCTGATACAGGTCTAAATCTCCTTTGCCTAGTTTCTGGCTCCTTATACAAGTCTAAATCTCCATTGTCTAGTGTCTGGGTCCTGATACAGGTGTAAATCTCCAGTGTCTAGTGTCTGGCTCCTGATACAGGTCTAAATCTCCTTTGCCTAGTTTCTGGCTCCTTATACAAGTCTAAATCTCCATTGTCTAGTGTCTGGGTCCTGATACAGGTCTAAATCTCCATTGTCTAGTGTCTGGGTCCTAAATGCAGGTCTAAATCTCCATTGTCTATTGTTTGGGTTCTGATACAGGTCTACATCTGGGTGAGACAAGTAGCGGCTGGCCAGCGACACCAGCTGTCGCCGGCACTTCAGACTGACTTTTTTTAAATTATTCCCCTCAATTTTGTTAAACGCAATACAGTCAGGGAGTTAAATGGCGTCGTGACTCTTGTTTAGAAGGAGAACTTACAGCAGCTGCAATGTGTGTTTGATTTACTTGAGTTTTTTATGTGCTTGTAGAAAGGGGGTAGGGGATGAGTAAGATATGGGGGAAAAAAATGAACTAGTTCTGTGTGTGTTTGTGTTTGTGAGAGAGAGGGGTGAGGGGCGATGAGAGATAGGAGCGATTGCGAGAGAGAGAGAGAGAGAGAGAGAGAGAGAGAGAGAGAGAGAGAGAGAGAGAGAGAGAGAGAGAGAGAGAGAGAGAGAGAGAGAGAGAGAGAGAGAGAGAGAGAGAGAGAGAGAGAGAGAGAGAGAGAGAGAGAGAGAGAAGCGGTGAGTTGTTCATAGGAAATAACTCAACTCACCAGCAAAGCTTCAAACTGATCTCTTCAACCAGGGAGGATCAGGCTGAATGTGTTACCGGGTAATCTCTCCTCAGAGATATTATGTAGCGTACCTGAAGTTGCGGGGTTGTTCCAGCGACCCACTGAACCAAGTCGCCACGCGGTGCATCTCTTAGCGGCTCCGTAATGACATGCCGCAGGTCGGACGTGCAATGCTACTGTTATCCGGCATCTCTTGCTAATGGACGCCCTCCATCAGTGAATCGGTCAAGCTTTACCCCCGGATATGCTAGATTTCCCGACATTGTGAGACTTTCGAGTCGGATTGCTTTAAGCGGCCGCTGTGGTTACCGCGTGAAAAGCAACGCAGTAACCCCAGTAATGTTTTATGTCAGTTTATCAGAGCGTCTTGATCCCCCCGCATGTTATCTTCTCTACATAATTTCATACATGCCTCGGGCCTTTTGCTGGGCGTTAGGGTCACGCCCAGGCTGGACTTGAAAACTAAGATTGCATCTGACACAGCTGCTAGCTACGGGTCCAATATGGCAATATATATATATATATATATATATATATATATATATATATATATATATATATATATATATATATATATATATATGTATATACAGATTATGTATTTACCTTGGAAATTTATTCCTTCATAACATTATCTTTTATACAATTTTGTCTATCTATTTAATACTCTTATCTTATTTATTTTTTTTTTTTGTTATTTTGTTTCCCATACGGGACTATTTGTTAGTTAAGTTGTACTGCTTTACAGTGACTGTCCAAGTCGGTTTACTCCATCCGTTTGGTTTTGCTCCGAGCTACACAACGTATCTCTTCGATGCCCTGAATGAGTCAGAGATGAGTTACGAAATTCTCATTTTATTGCTTTTTGTAGGTTGGCCGAGATTTTATAATCTACATGCATGATTGCCCGTTCAAATGAACAGGTGGGGGGAAGACAACTACATTGAAGAAATGCATATTTCACCAAAAATGACGAGGCTTATTTCCTCCACACCGATACAACTGCACTGATATTCCTTTTTTCATTAGAATAGTTAGCTAATTATTTTTTTGAAATGCAAGTCTATTTATAGATCTTTTTACCTATTGATTATCATGAGGTTAAATAAATGCGCAGCACGGACTACTTTATAGTCTTTGATAGGCAGCTAGGAATTCCCACAAGCCAGGGCACCTCTAGGCACTTCTTTTGCGCGAAGCCATGACCGTCTAATAAGCGTTGAAAATAATCGCAAAATAGATTTTGATCGCGAAGAAAAGATGTTAGCGATTTCCCACTGGGTCGAACGATAAGCAATCTCGATTGGTTCACCTATTCTTCTTCTTCTTTTGGCTGTAAGGACTCTATGAAAGGAATGGGGCCAATTTTCCTTTCATATTCTCTCGCCAGCAGGTCGGCGTTCAATATCATACTGCTCACATAGTAAAGGCCCCGAACCAACCTTTTGATAAGCAATGTTTTTAATGTGCACGGGTACCTTTGAAGTCAATATCTGGTATTGTACAAGGAAACGATGGGATGGGAGGAGGAGGAGGAGGAGGGAGAAGAAGAAGAAGAAGAAGAAGAAGAAGAAGAAGAAGAAGAAGAAGAAGAAGAAGAAGAAGAAGAAGAAGAAGAAGAAGAAGAAGAAGAAGAGTAAAAGGGATAGGGAGAAGAAACAGGAGCACTAGAGGGGGCGGTTAAGTGTTAATTGTCGTGAAGAAAACCAACGAGAGCAAGTGAATCTCTCGCCAGTCCTGTGTAAGGTCTGTATTCTGTAATAATTATGTTCATCATTAAGTTCAGTCAAAGTTCAGAGATAAGTCGGCTAGTGAGCGAGTCTTGTTTAACAGTAACGGTGGTTGTGTCAGGGTGGGAAGCGGTTACATACCTGAGAGGCGAACCACATTGTCGGGAAGGGAGGCGGGGGGGGGGGAGAGAGAGAGAGAGAGAGAGGCGGGGAGGGGAGAGAGAGAGAGAGAGAGAGAGAGAGAGAGAGAGAGAGAGAGAGAGAGAGAGAGAGAGAGAGAGAGAGAGAGAGAGAGAGAGAGAGAGAGAGAGAGAGAGAGAGAGAGAGAGCAATCCCTTTCGCTGAACATGACATTATTATGATATCATCTCCATAGCCACCTCAGGTTCAATCAGAGTTTCTGAATTTCGAGATAGGATTGCAGATCGCGCTGTCTTGTGCTAATGATCCGTGCATGTTTATCATCGTGACTATTTCCATCTTGTCGAGATAGCAGGAGGGTATGCGAACACCACGGGGTGGAGCACTCATCACCCGGCTAGTCTCCGTGTACCGGAATGTCGAGCTGCGACAGGCGAAGAAGTCACAGCTAATCAACACGGTGTTTGATTAGAGCGGGCTGTGACGTAACGGCCTAACGAACAGGTCATCTCGGAGCATCGTCGTCAGGCCTGGAGAGAGAGAGAGAAAGAGAGAGAGAGAGTGAGAGAGAGAGAGTGAGAGAGAGAGAGAGAGAGAGAGAGAGAGAGAGAGAGTGAGAGAGAGAGTGAGAGAGAGAGAGAGAGAGAGAGAGAGTGAGAGAGAGAGAGAGAGAGAGAGAGAGAGAGAGAGAGAGAGAGAGAGAGAGAGAGAGAGAGAGAGAGAGAGAGAGAGAGAGAGAGTGAGAGAGAGAGAGAGAGAGAGAGAGAGAGAGAGAGAGAGAGAGAGAGAGAGAGAGAGAGAGAGAGAGAGAGAGAGAGAGAGAGAGAGAGAGAGAGAGAGAGAGAGAGTAGTCTCTCGGCCTGTGTCACACACGCTCTGGTGTAATTGACAGTTTGTGATGCTTTCAGCCTGGCGCAGTCTCCGAACTGCTGGTCTCTCCTATCCACAGGTGGCCTTGTCAGATCCAGAGCCAGGACGTATGATAAGTCCTGACATCTCTACCCGACCGTCGACAGGCAGTGAGATGGAAGCGTCTTGATTGGTGACACTGAGACAGAGACACAGAAAGAGAGAGAGAGAGAGAGAGAGAGAGAGAGAGAGAGAGAGAGAGAGAGAGAGAGAGAGAGAGAGAGAGAGAGAGAGAGAGAGAGAGAGAGAGAGAGAGAGAGAGAGACTGGTTGAGATTTCGCTGCTCAAGTGAAGTGTGTGGATTAATCTTTAAGTCTCGAGTTCAGGGAATCACTGTGTTATGATACGTGATTGTATACACGATTTTTAAACGGTTTCTGCTGTTTCAGGGACTTCGGAATGGATTTATTATTTTGGAGTTAGTATATTGTCGTGGATATGTAACGAATAGAGAGATAGGGCGCGTTTCTAAGAAGAAACATCGATTTTGAGTCGACAGTGGAACGGACGTCACATTCATCCACCGTTGGTTTCTTTTTTCCATAACGTCCCTGAAGCAGTGTTTGTGAAGTAAATATTGTCCGCCAAACAAAAGGGTTTTTGAACTTTCACGCGCTGTTGGATAGGACAAGTGGCTCGTGTGTGTTTTTATTTTTTTGTTTGCCAACAGGCAGCAAGACTAAATCGACCAATGGTTTTGAACCCAGGTTACCGAAGAGAATCTTCACATTTTCATATCGTTGAGAGCTATCATGGATGGTGGTAGCGCTAGAAATATTCTCACGCCCGACTTGTGGTTGGAGTGTCCTCGCGGTGAGACCTAACATCTGGTAGTCGTCGCCCACCCCACTCAGGGTCGGGCTTTCTCCTTGGATTACTGTCGCCTTGTGTCCAGTATCCTAACCTTGCCATCGGACTTTCTTCTTGGATTACTGTCGCCTTGTGTCCAGTATCTTAACCTTGTCATCGGACTTTCTCCTTGGATTACTGTCGCCTTGTGTCCAGCATCCTAACCTTGCCATCGGATCCCGGGCCACTGGACACCATGATGCGGAGCAGCCAGAGTTTCTACATGTTTGACCGCGCCACTGACCAGGGGTCACGCCTACCATCTCTTCACTCCTGTGAGTAACTTAGAGCAGGCGGTCCAACATCATCGGGATAATATTATAGTCTTTAACCGCCATCACTGTATTTTGATTTCTTTACTGTTCTTGTTTCGATGTAAGCCGTCCCCCAGGCACGCTGGTACATGTACTGTTAAAGCTTATATAGACCTATCCTCCGTCCCCCAGGCACGCTGGTACATGTATTGTTAAAGCATATATAGACCCATCCTCCGTTGGGCAGGAAAGAACTGGACGTGTGATGCCTTTGGTGGTTCGAACCTCTCACCGAACGAAAGGTCCTGTGAACCACAGGCCCGCTGCTGGCAATATGTAATTGGAATAATATCGCGTCTTCTCTTCCTTGTTTATAAATCACTCACTGTTGCAGAAAGTTTCTCATGAAAAATTTTTGTTTTCCATCTTTTTCCTCCGCATCCCAGAAAACTGTAAAACAAGAATTATTAGTGAAAGAGGACATATCAAATAGCTCAAATTTCTTCTTGCCAATGCTCATCCATCTCTTTTCACCTCCTCCTCCTCTATTTACCCTCTCACCTCTCCATCCGCCCCCTGTACCATCTCTCGAGGTCAGTAGTATTGAACCTTCCACAATCCTCGAAAGGACCATCAAAGATACCAAGACTTGTGGTGTAACTGTTTTATCACGTCACGTGCCCTTGTGTTTGTCGTGATGTGTTACCTCTGAGCCTGAGCCAGTTTAGATAGTTACCAAAAACACGTGAGACGCGTAGAGCGCAACGCACAGAAGACTGATAACATTCAAACTAGAACTTGGTAATGCACAATGAAGATTTGGCTTGGAGGCAATTTAGAAACTATTTATTTGTGGATCCTACAGATTCATTATAATAGGGTTTCCACAATTTTTGCTTTAGTTAAGAGTCCAGTAAGATTGACATAGAGCTTTGTTTCTCCATGAATTGAAAATTAACTTTACTGTAGCTTTTGTTCTTGATTTGGTACTGGGCGGTATTTGTTACTATTTAATCGATTCCAGATTCGATTAGACAGTCTCAATGTTTGTACAGAAATGGATATTTTCGAAACTTTCCTTTTCTATCATCTTTGTTTATGATTTGTAACTGGGCGGCAGGGCCTATACGGAACCATCCAATCGATTCCAGATTCGTCAGTTAGTCTCGATTATATCTCAGTACATATAAAGGATCTTGGGAAATGCTAGTCATCGATGAATCAAAGTCTTTATAAGCTTTGAAGAGTTAATATGTTGTTGTTTTTTTCTTTAGTACATTTTACCCTGAGAAATTCTCAAACCATTTCTCAAAAAGCCATGGTGAACCACTTGAGGTTTCTCAACTGAGGACACCGCATTTTAAGCAGCGCTAGCGTTCATCACAGACCGCAGCTGACTCAAGCACACTGGTGATATTCTGAGATCGCGGCCTAAGGAAATCATTTCATGCGATGGCTGTATTTCAGCTTTGAAATTTGCCGTCTTTTGTATTTTCTTTCCGCAGCAAGTCTTATAAAACTTAGGAAATATCCTTAGAATTCTTCGTAGTATCAATCCGAAAGAGAGAGAGAGAGAGAGAGAGAGAGAGAGAGAGAGAGAGAGAGAGAGAGAGAGAGAGAGAGAGAAAGATACAAATGAGACAAACCTCTTTAAAATCATACAACGCTCAAAGACTTGTTCAGTCCATTCCAGGCTAACATTTTGCTATCAAGTCTTACAGCCTTCAAGTAAACAGAAGTAACCTGCGTTTCATTTTATTTTAATTTTTTTTTTACAACCTGATATAGCATCAATAACTGTCCTGATTTTTTTCTCTCTCGACTTTATATGCCATGCTCAAGTGAAGGCTATACATCTATTCAAGTTATTCAGTCACAAGTAACTCTATAGCTATTCTTCTGAACCATTTTGTTTCTGTCGAATCATTGTCAGTGTATCTATCCAGATGTGACTCTGTTAATGTGATATATTTGATGTAGCTCTGCGTATCAATGATTCGGCCGAAATTTCATGTTATCAGGACCGAAACACGCACTTGAGCACACAGAGCACTGAACAGTGAACACAGTGCTGTGTGGATCGACTGTGGCTGCAGGCCAGTGGCCCCGGGTTCCGCCCCCCTCTCATCAG
>JAWDGP010003606.1:280000-287214 GCA_033675545.1 Elysia crispata
TACTACTACTACTACTACTGCTACTACTACTACTATTGCTACTACTACTACTACTGCTACCACCGCTACTGCTGCGGCTACTACTACTGCTACCACCGCTACTGCTACTACCACTACTGCTACTACTGCTACTACCACTACTGCCACTACTACTACTACTACTACTACTACTACTACTACTACTACTACTACTACTACTACTACTACTACTACTACTGCTGCTGCCGCTACTACTACTACTACTACTACTGCTGCTGCTGCTGCTGCTGCTGATGATGATGATGATGATGATGATGATGATGATGATGATGATGGAGACGGTGATGGTGATCATGGGGATAATAATAATAATAATAATAATAATAATAATAATAATAATAATAATAATAATAATAATAATAATAATAATAATAAGTTCAAAAGGAAAAAGAAAAGGACAGAAAGAAGTGAAAAGAAAAAAAAAGATAGTCAATATACGTATACACTTATTGAATTATAGCTAAAGCCTAGACCATATTGATGAAAAAAAGAACAGGGAAGGGTCCACATAGAGAACCACTTAAATAACGATCGAAACCGCGGCGAGCCCGTCACGTCTTAGTGCACGACTGATTCCCGCTTGGTTTCCTGTGCGCGTCATATTGCATCATTGTTACGCATGCGCAGCCAACCTTACCTGCTTTTTATTAATCGCATGCGTTGTGATATCACTTCTGTCATGCCGTCCAGTGAGTGATTATAAGAGTGTCATGTCGCTAGATGTCCGTCAGGGGTCACGAGCTGTAGAATGGTGTGATTCTGTCCTCACTGGACGACGTGACCCCACAGGGGTCACAGGGGTCAAGAGCCAAGTCTGTTCAGTTAAGTGGTATCACGAACACGCACTTTACATTTCTCTCACTCTCAGTCTGTCTGTCTGTCTCTCTCTCTCTCTCTCTCTCTCTCTCTCTCTCTCTCTCTCTCTCTCTCTCACTCTCAGTCTGTCTGTCTGTCTCTCTCTTCTGCTCGTGTTTGCCCGTATCGATTCTATTGTTGTGTCCCTCGTGTCGGCTGGGGTGGCCGAATGTTAACGCTCAAACCATAGGTCTCGTGTATCCAACACGACTGTGACGCCTGACGCAGGCCTGATGTTATGTGCACGAGAGTCGAGTATGCTTAACTCGTTACAGCCTATGCGGAAGTGTATCTTCAGCTCTCAGTTTGATGATACTCACACATAATCATTGCAGTAGCCTCGCACTCAAAGCACATTCCCACCCTTGAGCTTTTTAGACCAAACTCAAGGATAGGAACCGGACGTTTTAGTGTGATGCCCGGTATATTTCCCGAGGAAAACACTAAGTTGTGAACAGTGGCCTAGCTTCAAGCTAAACAATATTATTGGTTGATGAGATGCAATTCTAGACCTCGCGTTACTGGACGCTCGATCGAGTATCTGATCCTGAACCTTTTTAGCGCTTTGTCGACCGAACCAACTTGCGACCCTCAGGAATGTGGGAAAACCAGCTGACTCTGTACTTTCCAAATCTATTTTAAGGTTATTTTAAAGGATTATTATAAGGTTATACATTCAATGTTATAAAGAGGCACAAAACAAGGCAAAAAACAAGCAAAAAAAAACCAAACAAAAAACAACCTTTTAAAAGTACACTACTGGGCGAGAATGGTTCACGGCTGCGCATTTTAAACCTCCATGAAAATAAAATGATGTCTGTAAGAATTTGCAAATTATATCGATTCAACAAAATTAGTTTACTATTCTTATTCAAGACCATCAAAGTTGGCCTTCGTGTCCGAACTGTTGCTTCACCATCCACCCACTCATGGTCAGCTTTTTTTTTTTATGTTGTAAAGTTAAACCGAGCTAGATAGCGGCTATGACTAGATCCTCACTGTCTGCCGTTTCAGCAGGCGTGAAGTCGCGTAGGTGGACGTGAGCTCGCGGGAAGATGAACTTAATAAGAGCGTAGGTGGACGTGATCTCGCGGGAAGATGAACTTAATAAGAGCGTAGGTGGACGTGATCTCGCGGGAAGATGAACTTAATAAGAGCGTAGGTGGACGTGATCTCGCGGGAAGATGAACTTAATAAGAGCGTAGGTGGACGTGATCTCGCGGGAAGATGAACTTAATAAGAGCGTAGGTGGACGTGAGCTCGCGGGAAGATGAACTTAATAAGAGCGTAGGTGACCGTGAAGGTGTGATGTCATCGTATTTCACAAGCATCACATAGTGAAGTTATGTGGTAATTTAGATTTGTATGGAAAGTTAGATATCCTTGAACCTTCTCTTCCTCTCCCTCTATCTCTTTCTTTCTCTCTCTCTCTCTCTCTCTCTCTCTCTCTCTCTCTCTCTCTCTCTCTCTCTCTCTCTCTCTCTCTAATTTGTCACAGATATCATTGCTGTCACTAGTAATGACATTTCTCTTGTTCTGTCTGTCTGTCTCTCTTTCTCTTGTTCTCTCTCTCATTTGTCACAGCTATCATGGCTGTCGCGAATAATGTCATTTCTCTTTTTTTTTCTCTCCTTCATTCTCTCTCTCTGTCTCTCTCTCTCTCTATCTCTCTTTAATAAATCACAGATGTCATGGTTGTAATTAATTATGTCATTTTTTTTTTTTTGTTTGTTTTCTCTCCTCTCTACGACTAACGATCTTTACAATCACCCTTAATAAGTACTCGATGAATGTTACGAGTATTCCGTCATCTCCCTTTTCGAGCGTTGCCTCCCCTTCCCACGTTGATACTCTCAGAGTGATCTTCCCCTCCAACTTGCGTCGACACTCCCAGAGTGATCTTCCTCTCCAACTTGCGTCGACACTCCCAGAGTGATCTTCCCCTCCAACTTGCGTCGACACTCCCAGAGTGATCTTCCCCTCCAACTTGCGTGCAGCTATCTTGTTTTTTTCTCCCTCGCCGTCAATCAGGCACGTCATGGCTCACACCACAGACACGTTCTTCCATTTTGCTCCATTGTTTCGTCGTGTTTTCCCATCAGCTGTCACTCTTTACGGGTCTTTTGTCTCGACCAGTACTAAGCTTTGTGTAAACGGTGTTGGCGACGACCAAACATCCTAAATCTAACACATCCCTCGTACACTCTGTATATTGTTTTAACATTGCTGCGCTTGAAGGCTGGCCGACATGCCAAAAAAAAAAAAAAAATGCTTGCTCAGTTATGGATTGTCTTGAGTATGACAAAATATTAAAACGAATAAGATCAATTTTAACACCCCTTCAGAGCTTGGTGTGTGTTAAAATCTTAATCTCTTTGACCTTCGAGATGTGGTCGGATATAATCTCCAGTAACACTTCTAGCCTGCAAACCTCATGTCCTCGCCGAGAGAGAGAGAGAGAGAGAGAGAGAGAGAGAGAGAGAGAGAGAGAGAGAGAGAGAGAGAGAGAGAGAGAGAGAGAGTAAATTTAAACATGTGAGCAGATATATAGAGAGAGAGAGAGAGAGAGAGAGAGAGAGAGAGAGAGAGAGAGAGAGAGAGAGAGAGAGAGAGAGAGTCAAGTTAAACATGTGAGCAGCTAGAAAGAGAGAGAGAGAGAGAGAGAGAGAGAGAGAGAGAGAGAGAGAGAGAGAGAGAGAGAGAGAGAGAGAGAGAGAGAGAGAGAGAGACACAGAAAACAACAGAGCAGCTAGAAAGAGAGAGAGAGAGAGAGAGAGAGAGAGAGAGAGAGAGAGAGAGAGAGAGAGAGAGAGAGAGAGAGAGAGAGAGAGAGAGAGAGAGAGAGAGAGAGAGAGAGAGAGAGAGAGAGAGAGAGAGAGAGAGAGAGAGAGAGAGAGAGAGATTCCAAACCACCTGGGGAGAGCGGCACAGTCTCCTAAAGCTCCTAGAGACATGAGATCTATTCCCCTTGCTGTCTCCCTACACCCAAACTGTACATGTCACAGCCTCGTGCTGGAGTCAGGGTATATTGGAGACAAAAGGCCGACTGATCCTAACGTAAGAATAGCACAACATGATGTCATCAATCAGGCGTGAGGGAACCTGGCTGACGGCAGCTTCAAGGCCACTTGAGAGTGGAGTTTCTACAACTTCTTGTAGACACATCGTGTTGATGGCGCTTGTGTTGCTATTGTTAGTATTGCACAATAATTAGTGAGAGCCAGATTTGTTCAGTAGTGGCAGGTGGCAACAGCTGATCTACTTCTCTCTCTATTCTATCTATCTCATTATTTCTCCATCTGTCTCTCTGTTTCTCTATCAGTATGTCTGTCTCTCACTGTTTTTGTCTCCCCCCCCCCCTCTCTCTCTCTGTCTCTCGCATTCCAATCTTGCCAGGTGTGACCTCACTAGTTGAAAGTGTTACAGTCATTGTGGAAACCAAGGTCAAATTGAAACGGCACCACTCGAAGTCGAAATCACACACACACACACACAGACACACGCGCACACACACTCATACACGCACACACACGCACACACGCTCACACACACGTTCCCGCGCGCACGGGGAGAACGCCCCACTGTAACACAGTCAAAACAAACCCAAGTGCCGAACAAGGCCTGTCATTGATTCCTCCTGTCCTAATGCTGTTTTGGAGAGTTCCAGGCCTGGTCTGGTTACATTCCCTGTCGCTCAGTCCTGGTCACAGTCTCTAGTCCCCCGTGGGTCGATGGTGGTCGGGAGATAGAGCTCTCGCCCTAACACTCGATGTCGGTTTTGGAGAGTTCCAGGCCTGGTCTAGTTACATTCCCTGTCGCTCAGTCCTGGTCACAGTCTCTCAGTCCCCCGTGGGTCGATGGTGGTCGGGAGATAGAGCTCTCGCCCTAACACTCGATGTCGGTTTTGGAGAGTTCCAGGCCTGGTCACAGTCTCTCAGTCCTCCGTGGGTCGATGGTGGTCGGGAGATAGAGCTCTCGCCCTAACACTCGGTGTCGGTTTTGGAGAGTTCCAGGCCTGGTCTGGTTACATTCCCTGTCGCTCAGTCCTGGTCACAGTCTCTCAGTCCCCCGTGGGTCGATGGTGGTTGGGAGATAGAGCTCTCGCCCTAACACTCGATGTCGGTTTTGGAGAGTTCCAGGCCTGGTCACAGTCTCTCAGTCCCCCGTGGGTCGATGGTGGTCGGGAGATAGAGCTCTCGCCCTAACACTAGATGTCGGTTTTGGAGAGTTCCAGGCCTGGTCACAGTCTCTCAGTCCTCCGTGGGTCGATGGTGGTCGGGAGATAGAGCTCTCGCCCTAACACTCGATGTCGGTTTTGGAGAGTTCCAGGCCTGGTCACAGTCTCTCAGTCCCCCGTGGTTCGATGGTGGTCGGGAGATAGAGCTCTCGCCCTAACACTCGATGTCGGTTTTGGAGAGTTCCAGGCCTGGTCTAGTTACATTCCCTGTCGCTCAGCCCTGGTCACAGTCTCTCAGTCCCCCGTGAGTCGATGGTGGTCGGGAGATAGAGCTCTCGCCCTAACACTTGATGTCGGTTCTTATTTATTTATTTATTTATTTATTTATTTATTTATTTTATAACATTTTTATGGAGCACCCGATGCTGAATGTACATTTACAAAATTTTGAAAGTGGTCCAATAGCCGGAGTCCCATTTTGAACATTACATTTTTTCTAGTACTCAGTGGCGATCTCACACTCCTATAGTGTGTCCATTGGTGGTCTGGTGTTGGAGCTCTCGTCCTAACAGCCGGAGTCCCATTTTGAACATTACATTTTTTCTAGTAGTCAGTGGCGATCTCACACTCCTATAGTGTGTCCATTGGTGGTCTGGTGTTGGAGCTCTCGTCCTGACAACCGGAGTCCCATTTTGAACATTACATTTTTTCTAGTAGTCAGTGGCGATCTCACACTCCTATAGTGTGCCCATTGGTGGTCTAGTGTTAGAGCTCTCGCCCTGACAACCGTAACCTGGTTGTGAGGCTATCCTGGCTGGCAGTGATGGCCGCGGTCAAGATGAAATAGTTCTCCCCTTTCTGGTTGGTTGGGAGCTGGATTCCCACCATTAGATCTGTGGGGGTTGTTACATTATTTCTTCGATAGTCGAGCTGCTTTTGGGGTAACCTTACATACATGCTATCTCTCTCTCTATCTCTCTCTCTCTCTCTCTCTCTCTCTCTCTCTCTCTCTCTCTCTCTCCCTCTCTCCTCTCCTCTTCTTTCCTCACTGTCAGTCTGTCTCTCGGTCGCTGTTTCTGTGATCCTCTCTTTCTTCCTCTCCTTCTGGCTTTCTGTCTGAATGTGTCTGTTTGTCTGTGTGTGTGTGTCTCTCGCTCTCTGCCCCCTCTCTCTCCTCTCCTCTCTGTCAGTCTGCCTCTCGGTCTCTGTCTCTGCCTTTCTCTCTTTCTCCCTCTCCTTCTGGGTGTCTGTCTATCTATCTGTCTGTCTGTCTGTCTGTCTGTCTTACTCTCTCTCTCTCTCTCTCTCTCTCTCTCTCTCTCTCATACATTCCCCCCACTTGCCTCTCTATAACTACATCCCCTCCTCAACCAGAAGTGAGATCCAGCGTACCGTGCACCCCGCCCGCCTTGCTCATGTTGATGATGCATTATTCATCCCCATCTCTTGTGACTTTGTCCAGTCTGAGCGGGTTGGTCAGAGCTGGTTCGTGATCCACAGCCTTGATGCTGGGAGGGAAGGAAAGAACGGGAAGAAGAAAACACCGAGATCACAGCCTTGGCCAGACATTAGCGTCGGGCGATCGGCCACTGGTCACTGGTCACTGGTCAGCCTAGAAGGTCCCACACCAAGGACAGGGAAAGCGTGAGAAAAGATGTACAAATGATGGTCATGCGGGTTACATCGGATAGAAAAAATCGATCACAAACGCCGATCTGAGCCGAGGCCGGCAGATAAAACGAAAGGCGTGATAACATAATAAACGACAGATGGAATGAAAAGGGATCGAACCTGCACCTCGATGCGGCACCCATCGCCTTGCCGAGACAAGATTAGGCGCTTAGTCAATGAGCCATCCTCATCTTACAAGATTAGTGTACATCGGAAGTGTGAGTTGGGCGTGGCCCTTCCCTGCCACTACTCGTTCACTGAGAGTCGGAGTAGCTAGTAGAGCAGAGTCTCATTAGAATAAGTTTTCGCGGTTTTGATTGATGGACTGTACCACTATGCATTATTCGTCCAAACATTTCTGGCCTAAATTATTTACTATTTCAACTAGTAGGTGCCAGGTTCAATTCTCGTGGAAGTGGGGTTTAAATCCTTCCTTGTTACATGTTTATCAACGTAGTTTATCCCGTACAAT
>JAWDGP010003607.1:5000-10000 GCA_033675545.1 Elysia crispata
ACTACTACTACTACTACTACTACTACTACTACTACTACTACTACTACTACTACTACTACTACTACTACTACTACTACTACTACTACTACTACTACTACTACTACTACTACTACTACTACTACTACTACTACTACTACTACTACTACTACTATACTACTACTACTACTACTACTACTACTACTACTACTACTACTACTACTACTACTACTACTACTACTACTACTACTACTACCGTTTCCACAGTCTTGGGCAACACAATTTTTCAAAGCTTGTGCAACGAAATAATGACAACTACCAAGTGTGATTCCACTTCACCAGCAGACGAGTGGCGAAGGTAGTAGCTTGCCTTTTTATAAGTTAAAACAGAGAGGAAAAGAAAACGATAAAAATGAAAAAAAATTAAGAAATGAAAAGAGAAAAAAAGAGACATCCTTACACAGGCATAGTAAACAAAGTAATCAAAGACACCCTCACCTAATCCCCCATCTATATGGTCAGAAAGCAACCAAAATCACACACAAACAGTTGAAAACGGAAACAAGAACATGTATTGTGTTATTTGTTATTCAAGGGAAGTAAGTTTGGCAAAGGTTTGCTTTTAAGGGTCATGTCCCTTGAACCTCTACAACAGGACTTGGCTAACACTACACAGGGATATATCCCATTTGGCCTTATGACTATGACTCGTATGAGTATGAGTGCCGTTGTAGCCACTTTCCAATGTACTGCAACTACTACTACTACTACTACTACTACTACTACTACTACTACTACTACTACTACTACTACTACTACTACTACTACTACTACTACTACTACTACTACTACTACTACTACTACTACTACTACTACTACTACTACTACTACTACTACTACTACTACTACTACTACTACTACTACCACTGCTGTAACTTTGTATTGAAATTTACATTCTACATAAAGTTTGCCTGTTAGTGTTAAAGCTACCACAATGCTGGAGGAAACTATTTCGCCGATCTTTTTACTTTATGTTACTTGATTATCAATCATGGATTGTAAAATTTTATTTTTCACTAAGTAACAAAAAGATCCAAATATTTTAAACATTCCTATGATTACGTTTTACGTAAAAAAGCAAGGATATATATATATATATATATATATATATGTATAAATATCGTTTCATTCTTGATGATGATAGAGTGTTAAAACTTATGTACTTTGACATGGAGAGAAAAGTTTTACCGGTATACTTTAATTAAGAGTTTGAACACAAACTGAAGAAACAAGAGAAACGTAATACAGAAATTAGACAATCTGAAATGAAACAGTCAAAGTAATGATTAAAAAATCGAAAGGTTGTTCCTTCCTTTATCTGGAAATTAGAAGGAAAAATGCAGGATAATAAACGAGGTAATAAATTCAATGTTTATAAAAATACGTTAGAGTCAGCATAACAAAGCTTTGTTTTCTAAGATCTGACAGAGGTAGAGATAAAGTTAAAAGTAGAAAAAAATAGGGGGATATCTCTTCCTCTTTCTTAAATACTAAATAATGAATGAAACGGATTGTTAAATTTCACGTTTTTTTAAAGGCCTTCGCCACCTGAATCGAAGTGATATTACTTGATATTATGTTGGAGTAATATTAAAGAATTGAATTACAATTACAAGCAAAATTATTTTTTAATTGTGGTAATTTCTGTATGATGACAAAAAGCATGACTCTTCCTCTTTCGTTTCACAGAGGACAAGTGCAAGAAAAAGCTGAAATGCCTTAAGGACAAGATGAGAGTAGTGGTAAACAAACTGCCCAGGGCAAAAGGTGGTCAGCCGGACTTTGAGGCCGCTGAGCAGCATGTGCGCTGGCCTTTCTACAAATCAATGCTTTTTATGGCGGACGAGTTCTTGGGGAAAGAGACATCTAGTGGGACTTTCAGCCACGACTTGCAGACTCTTAAAGAAGAATCCTTGTCTTCCATGGGTCAGGAAAGCGATGGTGCGTCCCTGCTGTCAATGTCTTTAGACATCTTAGATCAAGAACCCAGCATTACAGATCCACATCAAAGAGAGCCTCCTCCCAAGAAATCTCGCACAACTGAAGACTTCGCCTCCCTTGACAGAATCAATAGTCTGAAAACACTCTTGGCCAGTGAGAAAAACGAAACCACAGATGAGTGGCAAACGTTCTGCGAGGCTATCGCTTTCGATCTACGCAAACTGGAGGACGATTTTCTGATCATGCGAGCCAAGAGTGACATTTACACCATAGTGAACAATGCGGTGTTGGAACAGCTTCGACGG
Organism: Elysia crispata; assembly: GCA_033675545.1. Classification (NCBI taxonomy): domain Eukaryota; kingdom Metazoa; phylum Mollusca; class Gastropoda; family Plakobranchidae; genus Elysia; species Elysia crispata. The sequence continues at coordinate 7,283 of JAWDGP010003607.1, forward strand.
TCTAGGCAATCAACGGCGTCTACCAACAATAATTCCTAAAAAAAATAATGTTATTGCCATTGAACTCAAAATACAACAAACTAAAAAAAAATCCTCTCACAGATATCTATTAAAAATTTAAGTATTAACTGTTATCCAGATATAGATGACCAAAAATCGTACTTAATCTGTGCGAGTTGAATATGTTCGGTCTGAAATAAGTTTGAATTTTTATGCAAATTCCATAGCCCAGACACATATCTTTTAACTACGATAAGAGCTATGCTAACTTCATTAAAATACATCAGTGTATTTTGGAAAAGTTTGATGCACATCTTATTAATTTACAGAATAATGATAAAAAAAGAATATTCAAAATGACAATGCTTCGCTTTCTAAAGATGAATGATATAATGTTATACAAAGTTTTACGTTCGTGTTAATCATTTACAATGTGTTATTGTTGAGGATAAAAGGGAAGATGAGCAGGAGGATGACACTTGGCGGAGGCCATAACAGAAGAGAACGAGGCAGGGGGATAGGGCAAAGGAACATAACAGAGTTAGAAAACGAAATGCTTATGTTGTAAAACAAAATATTTTGCAATAAAATTTTTTTTTAAAGTTTGATACTCATGAGTGAGTAACGTGATGGTACATTTACAATTACTGTATGATATGCATCGATCTAACTTAACTTTGGTTAATTAATGTTAGAGAAAGATTGATACGGTGCAAAGTATTCTCTGATTGCTATTTTCTCTCTCTCTGTCTCTCTCTCTCTATCTTTCTCTCTCTCTCTCTCTCTCTCTCTCTCTCTCTCTCTCTCTCTCTCTCTCTCTCTGTCTCTCTCTCTCTATCTTTCTCTCTCTGTCTGTCTATCTATCTCTTTTTGTGCCAATTTGCCTGCCACTTTTTCGTTCCCCACTCTCTCTCTCTCTCTCTCTCTCTCTCTCTCTCTCTCTCTCTCTCTCTCTCTCTCTCTCTCTCTCTCTCTCTCTCTCTCTTTATTTACTTCCTATTCCATTCTTTTTCCCTTTTTAGGGTTCTCTTCTTTACCCATCCTCCCTTTTCCCCAACCTGCAAGCACACCTATTCATATGTGCCTTTTCGATTGTCTCTTCTGTCCATCTTTATCGCACCCTCTCTCTCTCTCTCTCTCTCTCTCTCTCTCTCTCTCTCACTCTCTCTCTCTCTCTCTCTCTCTCTCTCTCTCTCTCTCTCTCTCTCTCTCTTGAACCTTTTGACGTCGAAATGATATTGTGGGCAACTGTTAGATCTATGAATGAGTTTGACTCAGTCTTGCACTTTGACAAATAATTTAGTTCTTTCGCTACTTCAAAGGTTTCAAATCGAGCGCTAACTGTTTAATGCAAGATCTTCTTAAATCCATTTCATCAAATTTTTGTTTTCTTCTTAATTGGGATAAAGAGAAAATAGACCATTAAGATTTGACTATAAACGATATAAGTTTCATTATTATTCTATTCTATGAATGAGACGACTTGGTAACTCGCTTCTGCCATTTTATGATTTTTTTAGAGCTTTTTAGACCGTTCGTTTTGATAGTTCAGCAATATCAACTGATTTATTTTGTAACGTTTAAATAATGACCACAAATACAATGTAGCTGGACAGTAAAACTTTTTGGTATTAGTAACTGGTAATAAGCTAAGCAAACCAGAGCCCATGTCTGGTTTTAAAACTATTTAAGTTTCTCAAGTATCGCTACGTATAATCCTCTATTGATTTTCATCGATATCAAATTTGATGATTTCTTGCTACCACTAGTAGTAGTACCAGAGGCAGATACATATCACTTATTATATTTAGATGTCGGATATTTGAATTTGGCTTCAAATAAGTCATTTACTGACATCCCATGTTAAAATTTATTACATACCTCTCTTTCAGTGTCTAAAGCATACCAGGTAGCATTCCTTTCACAAACCTCTAATAACATTTGATATAAGGACACACTTTTTTGCGAAAACCAGCCACTTTACAGTTTTTGCATATAAGCCCTGAGGAGGCTCAAATCACACAGGTCCCTGATGGGCTAAGGCCCCAAATCGTCGCATTAAATCAGACCTAATCAGATCTGGTAGTGTAAGGATTCTGGTGAAGAGCACTCAGACTGGATCTGCTGTAGTGAAAGTCAAGAAAAATCGTTTAGCTCTGAATAACTGAAAAATTATTGTCAGTGAAGCAAAAGCAAAAAAAAAAAAAAAAGAAATGGAATGATTATTTATAGTTAAACATATGATCAAGCTTAAGACAAAATAAAAAGAAAATTAAGCAGAAAGTGGTATAAAAAAAACAACAACAGGCAATTCAATGAGTTTAAGAGCAGGACTTCGCATTAATACTTAGTCATCATTTTGAAGTCCCGGGTTCGAATCCCGGCTTTGAACGTTTTGAGGAAATTTGATGACATCCAAATGGCCCTACATTTGACTTGACGAAAAGCCACCGTAAGATTCTTTGGGCCACTGGAAATACAGAGACTATTAAACTTATCAAGAATTTTAGAATTCAACAAATCATTATATACTGTAACAGTAGGATTGGATTTTTTCTTCCATGCACTGTTTCCGCGCGAGTAGGAAGAAATTGTACTCCCCTAAGCAAGGATAAAAAAGAAGCATTTCATTAAAATGAGCGTTGCTAGCTAACTACGCTGTACACAGTACAGATAAGAAAATGTTCATAGTTTTCAGGTTAACATATATGATATTCA
>JAWDGP010003607.1:15000-42500 GCA_033675545.1 Elysia crispata
CGAGGAGGGAAACAGTCGCATTTCTAAGCGAGACCTCCGGATCAATTTCAATTAGGCAGTCCATCTTTATCACCGAGAGAAAAAAAAAGTATATATCTTGAGAAAAGTGGCTTGTTTACTTCTTGCCAGTGGCCAAGCACTCTTCTCGGACTAACAGCTTCAGTAATCAGAGTGGACAGCCTGAAGGGGTCTTGAAATGCCTGTCAGGGGAACCTGAAGGTAACCAATTTTTTTTTGTGTGTAGCCCTCGAAAAGGGGAAAAAAAGGAGGCCAAGAAATAGTGAGAGATAAAGTGGAGAAAAGACGATGGGTGGTTCAGAGAGAGAGATAGAGAGAGAGAGAGAGAGAGAGAGAGAGAGAGAGAGAGAGAGAGAGAGAGAGAGAGAGAGAGAGAGAGAGAGAGAGAGAGAGATAAATAAAGGTGGTAGGAAAAAATTTCAAATAGAGATCGTGAAAAAAAGATAAAAAGGAGAGAGACAAGTAGAGACAGAAATAGAGCTAATAAATAGATAGATAGCTAGATATCTAGATAGATGGAAAAATAGGCAGATTGATAGAGACAGTGAGAGAAAGGGAAAGCGAAGGAGGGGGAAAGAGCGAGACATTTGCTGCTAGACATTATGCACGTGTTTAAAATACCTATGGTCTTTAAGGATAAATCATCGATTTTCTTTATACAAGAAACTTAATGATGCATAAAAAACACCTAAGTTAACTAAAATGAAACAGTTAACAAAATTTCTTCTTTGAATTATTATATAACTTGAACTTTTTTTGTTTTGTGTTTTCAACTTCAAATACTGATGAGAAATTCCTTACATTATTTCATACAACAATGACCGGGATTTGAAGATGACGGTTACATAGACCCTTATATTCAAACCCAAGCCTCTAAGACAGTGACAAAATGTTTCATATTTTGATTTTTTTAACTAAATTGATTAGATCGCGTAGAAGAGTCAGTTAAAGCAATTTTTTTGGCTTTACTTCTTTAGTCAACTTTACAATTTAACTGGATAATAATGGCAAGTTTGTGGCCCGCTTCAACTCCTTTACACACAGTTAATTTTTTTAAATAACTGTTTCCTAACTTATCTGTAATTCTCACGCATTTCCTTTTCATCTTTCTATCAAATTTTGTTTAACTTAGAAACCTTAAAGCCGTGATCTTCATATCTCTCCTCTCTACATAATACAGATCTTTAATTTTGATTCAGCCTCCAGTTCACAAACTTCTTCCTTTCTCATGACGAACAGCTTCTGTGCTTTAATCAGTTCAGTTACATATAACCAGACACCTGAATTATTTTGCCGCATTCTTTCATCATACTTTGTCAGCCGCCTTAGCAAAGCCATTTCCATTCTTGTCCTTTCCCGAAAATTGACCGTAAAGAAGGGGTGGGAGGAAGAGAGAGAAAGAGAGAGATAGATAGATAGATAGATAGATAGATAGATAGATAGAGAGAGAGAGAGAGAGAGAGAGAGAGAGAGAGAGAGAGAGAGAGGCAAGAAAAAGAGTGAAAGAGGAAAAGGGAGAGAGAGAGAAAAGAAGAAAAAGTAGTGGCTAGTGGGATGGACCCTGGTCTGTTTGATCAGGTACAATTGATTGGATGGGGCCGAGGGCGTTCTTTGAACTGGACGGAGAGAAATGAGGCGGTCAACACTGGGAAATTTTCTTTCTCTGGTCAAGTCAGCTCAAGATTATTGTCTGTTAGGACCGCTGAAAATTGTTTGGGAAATATAAAACTAGAGAGAGAGCAAGAGCGAGAAAGAGAGAGAGAGAGAGAGAGAGAGAGAGAGAGAGAGAGAGAGAGAGAGAGAGAGAGAGAGAGAGAGAGAGGGGGGGGGGGGAGGGAGAGCACAAGATGGCACAAGATGGCGGAGAAAAGCTGGGATAGATTCAGATTAACAAATAAAAATAAACAGAAATAAAGGAAGTGACAGAACCTTCAACTCTCCTCATTTTTAGTCAAAGCAATTCTATCCTTAAGAAAGGGGATAACACAGCGCGGAGACAAAATGTTGCATGAAACGCACGAGCCTAGCCTATCTAGAAAAAAATATTTTCCTGAAGAGTGATTGAAGAATATGGCATAAAAAACACATCAGTCGATAAAAGAGGGCTGTTTTCAAGAAGAACGATGAGAGTAATAGTGGTAAATTTGTAACAAAAAGTAATTAAAAAGAAAATAGATACAAAGTAAACCATCTTTATTCAGAGAAAGTTAGACTTAAAACAAAACAAACAAACAAAAAAATAACATGTAATAATATTGAAGATAGTGATGGCTTCCGAATCGCTAGAGCCAAAATTGCAAATTTGATCTAAAAGGCAAAAAAAAAATATCACTAGATGTTTGGTAGACGAACTTTTATACTCTATACAGAGTGACGAAATATTCTTTTTTAAAAGGAAACAAAGTTCTTTTACCTTCCGTGGAAATACATCCGCATTGTTCAATTCGTTTTCTGTGACGCATTATCTTCCTTTTTCTTGGTTTTTTTAACCTGGTTTTGGTAAATTATTTATAAAGAAACTGTTTTAACAATTTTTTCAATCTTTCAGCCGTTACTTTTTGAAGACCTCAGATTTACTGTTTGAGCCTGTGGCTATTACTTTAAGAGATTTACTTGAGCTTCTGTCCATATAAAACCTTTTGTAAACTTATTTCTGTCTGAGCTCTTTCAAAGTCAGACTCTTTTGGTCTTTTAGCCGACATTGTTGATGAGTCCATTTTCAGCTCGCTGCTATTTTAAACTCTTCTATTTTCAATGGCAACACAAGGATAAAGTAATGCCAGTTTCTCAGCTCTGAAACAAAAGGAGAAAAATCGCTGATCTGTAAACCCAGATAGGGGCGGCAAGCCAGGTGTTGAGAGCAAGATAAGGGAGGCAAGTCAAATATGAAGGAAAACCCCAATTGTTTTACGATGGATTAACTGAGCCGTGGAAACCTCTGGCCAGACTCAGAGGAGGAAGGAAAACAAATTCTTCGATACTCTGTAGAGAAGGAAAAATTGGAGATGGAGTCTACCGAGACACTCACTTAAGACAGGCACAGAGAACGCGGGGAGGAGCATAGAAAGAGTACTTATTTTAAGCGAGTTTCACTACTAACTTGGCTCTCCGCATAACGATTCTCCTGAAAATTTCAGGGGTTTAACTGATCGAAGAATCTTCTATTATGGTTTGACTCTTGCATCTCTTCGAATTCGAATATTTAATTAATTTAAGAAGGACCAAGCGGCGTCGTGATTTTTACATGTACAATTTTTATAAAAACGTGTAAATCAACTATTTATGAATTACTCCTCTACCTGTTCCTCTCTCCCTTCTCTCTATCTCTATCTATCTTATTTGTTCATTAATCTCCATCTCTATCTATCATTGCTTCTTTTCCATTTCTAATTCAAATATTCTCTTTACCTCTATTATTTTTGCATCTCTCTTCTTTTCCTCTGAGCCTGAATTTTTTCTGTCTGGCTACGTGTCTCTAAATGTATCTAACAATTTTATGTCAAAAAATGCTAGCATCGATTGACAATTTTGCAGTTCATTGTATATAGTTATTGTCAATAGTCATGTTTAACCAGGTACAGTGACTTTTCAACCGTTATCCGTATAGACGCTTTCAAGAAGCCATTCATGACATTCTCCTACAATCGTTTTTAAAGACTCTTATTGCATCCAAATATTCATGGGACTCATAGACCATTCATGACTTCTGAAATACTTTGAGATCAGAGCCTTTTAAAACTTCAAAAAATTACTATTATATGTCACACAATGAAAAAATAAAATACTTGATTCTTCTTGTAAAATTCATATAAGTGAAGAAATGAAGAGTTTGTTAGCACGAAAAAAAAATCACCCCAGCGTTTTGTAAAAATAACAGCATCAAGCCACAATATGAAGCTCATCAACTGTTTATTACCGACCTTTGTTATTTTGTTATTATTTATCAACTGAGCGAGCAATGCCAGCTTAAGCTCGGCTGAAGTCGACAGTGTGAGTTGTATATACAGCCACTGGCATTCCAAGGGCAAGGTCACAAGCTTGGCTGAGAACGGTCGCAATAGAGCACTCTCGTAGACTTATCTTGCATGAAAAATGTTACAGGATTTTCATTAGGTTATTATATTTAATCAACAGAGTACTCTAATTGGACTGTAACTACAGTTTGTAGAACTAATATTATTTTATAGAGAGAAATAAATTTCAAATAATTATAACCTGGCTGTAAACAGCTATTTATTTTCCTTGGACTGTAGTTTTATTGCTACTACTACTTCTTGTTTCCCGTAATAATAGAGGCGAGAAACGTTTTGCTTCCGTAGCACTGAGCAGTCATACAAGACGAGATGCATAGTGATTTGGACAGAATTATCGATGAATATAGCACAGCAAGATCAAGGATTTAATAATCTTTTAAATTTTGACGATTTGTCCATGGGCCAAAGTATCCGAAACTAGTGAGTTCGATTGATGTTCAAAATGAAGTAATTATAACTTTTTTAAATGAGCTCACGCGGGCGTGGCCAGCCTATTTCAAATGATCTTCCGAACATGATGATTGTGGGTACCTCTCAAACTCTGTTCTGCCCGATGCGAACTTTGTTATATTTTGTAGTAAAAGGCATAAGAACACGTTCCTGCAGTCGGGCTATATCAAACAATCAGTCAAACAAAGACAAATCAATTGAAAAGTAAAGTTGAGCAGTCTTTTGTTGACTTGAGTAGTGTTACCAGTCTAAAAAGGTACCCACCAGAACTTGGTGTCTTCCATGTGATTTTATATGTGAATTCCAAAGGAAAGAAACAAAACGAAACAGATCATTTACCGGTAGTGAAACATTTTTTAAAGGAACTTTTTTCGATTTTTCTCAAACTGTAAAAATGAATATATTGCGTAATCTAGGTCTTTTTTTATTATTACTGTTTCGTAGAGCTACCTGAATCCAAAAATCTCATATAACTCTTTTCTCAAACGTTTTTATATGGCCATGTCACAAGAACTTAGGAGGAAAAAAAGGGGTGTGATGGATACTAAATTACGTGACTTTCCTTCAGACTCTCTCTTTCTCTCTCCTTCTCTATGTCTCTCTCTCCCTGTCTGTCTGTTTGTCTGTCTGTCTGTCTGTCTGTCTGTCTCTCTCTCTCTCTCTCTCTCTCTCTCTCTCTCTCTCTCTCTCTCTCTCTCTCTCTCTCTCTCTCTCTCTCTCTAAGTGGCTAGTATTATACTGCAATTATTTGACTCCTTGACTAGAGTATTTTTGAACAGTCGAGGTTTGTTCGCTTACTGTTAAGTGTGGTTTGACTTCTTCTCGATAATTGAGGTTTGGTCTCGGTGAAGTGTGGCCATATCTTTTTGAGAGACGTTTTGTCTTAGTCAAGTGTAATCATATCTCTTTCAGAGAGGTTTGATCTCAGTGAAGTGTGGCCATATCTCTTTCAGAGAGATTTGGTCTTAGTGAATTGAAGTGTGGCCATATCTCTCTCACAGAGGTTTGTTCTTTGTGAAGTGTGGCCATATCTCTTTCAGAGGTTTGGTCTTAGTGAAGTGTGGCCATATCTCTTTCAGAGGTTTGGTCTTAGTGAAGTGTGGCCATATCTCTCTCACATCTCTCACAGAGGTTTGGTCTTAGTGAAGTGTGGCCATATCTCTCTCACAATGGTTTGGTCTCAGTGAAGTTGGGCCATATCTCCTTTAGAAAGGTTTGGTCTAACTAAAGTGTGGCCATGCCTCTTTTAAAAGGATTTGGTCACATCTGTATTAGCGAGGTTTGTTTAATTGTTTTGTTATTTAAAGGTTTTAAGATTGATATAAGAATGTCATGAGTTAAATGCTGTGCAGAACGTGCCAGAGGTATCGAATTCAAGAAACTAATTTGAATGATTAAAAGATTAAAATAAGAAAGAAAAAAAAAAAACAATTTTGGCCACTTTTCATTTTTATCAATTTTCTTTTTAGAAACAGAGGCCATCTGCGTAAATACTGGGTTTCAGTCTTTTAGAACATGATATCTTTTGGAGAAGTCTGTTTAATTAATATTGCCAAGTGATATTGATCTGTCAGTGGATTATCCCAAAAGCTGTCTCTCTGATGGTTGCCGTCTTTGAACTAAAATATTATTTCTATATTTCTGCCTGCGTTTCGCAACTGATTTTAACCAATGGTAGATAAAATAACAAATGACTACTCCTAATCAGTCCCCCCCCCCCCCACCAAAAAAAAAAAAATTAAAAAAAGGAGAAAAAAACCCTCTCCCATTTCTTACTGGGTACATCAAGAGCGGATTGCTTCTACTTTTTACAAAAAAAATATCAACTTCAGAAGTTTTCTTTCTTTCTCATCTCTCTCTCTCTTCTCATACCAAAGGAGTCGTCTTGTTAGACATACTTTGGTCTGTTTAATATTTCTTATTAAATAAGATTGGATGAAGGGCTTCTTTGATTTTGTCGTTGGAGAAAAGGTTAGGTTTGTCAATGCTACACTATTTCCTTTTATTTGTTAACTCGTTTTACAATTGTCGATGTCGATGAAGACAGCTCAGCATGACATTTCTTTTATCTACGAAACTGGTAAATAAGAGGTAAAAAGGGACAAGAAAAATAAAGTATCAAAACACAGTGTGAAAAGAAGATAGATAGACTGATATATATATATGGAGAGAAATAAGAATTGGCTAGATAAACAGATTATTCATAGGTAGATAAATAAATATGGAGGGAAGAAGAGAGAGGGAGAGAGACAAGTAGACAGACAGACAGATAGAGAGACAGTCCGCAGACGGACAAGAGACACAGAGATACAGAGTGAGAGAGAGAGAGAGATGTAGAAAATATTGTAAATAGGAAAAATAAAGCTCTGATGATGATCCAGAAGCAAGGCTATGCAAATATTATCAATCAGAATAGTTAAAATTACTCTTCGCTTCAGCCCTTGAGAGAGAAAACGTGTGGCGTGTCCGATGGTTCTAAATCATCTGATTCAATAGAAGCCACGATTTATCACCTTTGATCGTTTACAGATATTATATCAAGAAACGTGTCTTACTGCCAAAAAATGGCGTTCTTTCAGAGCAAGTTTTAGCTAAGCTTTTTAATCTTTTCAATACACTTTTTATATTTTAGCTTAGATGATATCATGTTATTTCTCATAAGTTTTGAGTAAGAAATCAAATCTTTACAATATTTAGGATGGTCAGAAAAAACCCCCAACAAAACTGATGAACGAATCAATCAAAACTCTTATGTTTGGTGAGTAAAAGTAAGACACAACTAGTTTCAAGTCTGTGTTTTTAAATGGATCAAAGAAAACGTCGTTCCATTGTCTTATGTTCATTGAATAGAAGTAACTCATAAGTAGTTTCAACTTGTTTACTAAAAGACTATACAAAGGATTGTTTATGAGTAATAAATGAAAAGAGATTTAGAAATTGCCCTCTAACCCTAAATTAGCTCGTCACAATTGTCAAGAGTTTTAAGGAACGGGTGACCTATGATGTATATTAATATTTAGAGAGGGATGTTACACATCTAACCGAAATTAAATGACTGAAAAGGAAACACACAGAGACAAACCTTGTGTTTCCTTTCAGCGGCGATCTTGATTGGTAGGTTATACTAGATAAATGTATCACATTATGTCAAAATATGTGCGATAAGACCAAGTGTGAATTTTAAAAATATCCTTTTTGAGATTGCATGTCTCCGTTATTCTTTATTTCGATCGATATTGAAATGAAGTTGAGATTTACTTTAGAAATAATAGCAGAATGTTTTTCTGAAGCGAAGTCTATAAAATACACATGATATTCCATTCTCTTGGGAATATATGTAAGAAAAGATTTATATTAACAATATGGTGCAGTTAAATGCATATAGACTATGGGCGGAAAGTTTTCCAAAACGATAGCTACAAAACATTACAACCCAGTACTTACCGTCTTATTCTAAGCTTTATTCTTTGTTTCTTTCACTTCTTGTCTTTAGATTTTGTCTGTCATTATGCTTTACTTAGCTTTTTATTATATCGAAAGAAGTTCCTCTTTCTTTTGCCTCCAGGGCTTTGCCCTTTCCAGATTATTCTAAGAGATTAGACTGAAGTCCTGTCGATAAAGAGGCGTTGATAAAGTTCATTCCCTCCCAGCTCTCTCGAAACTAAAATTCAATTTTAGCTAAGGCGTATGGTTGCTTTCTTTGTGCGGCTCCGACTAAACAGCTTTCTTTTAGATTTTTTTTCCCAACGATAATTTTCCTCGAATCGCACAGATTCTCGAGCTCAAGGGATAAAATTGAATTTAGTAACCCTATTCTAGACGAATAAGCGCCACGGTTTTAGTTTTACCTTAGAACTGACAACGACAGTGACTTCATTTACGACTATTTCTATTCACACTCAATCGAACAAACTTCGATACTTTAAGGAAGAAAAGCGGAAATTCTACAACGATGGAAAAACATCAAACTCGAAGTCTGGAGAAGAGTTGACGAGATGAATTGATTGAAAGGTATAACACAGTATGACTGAGAAGTTCAAGATACAGAGTAAATTTAAGATGAAGATTTTCAGTTTGGCTTTCATTCCACGTTGCTCAAAAGTTTTGTGGCTGAAAACAAATGGACAGGAATGCGACAGTAGGGTGGTTTTAATTCGCAATGTTTTAGGAGTTTCTAATCTTGACTAAAATAATATCACTATTTGACTCTGTCATAGAGCTAGCTGTCTCTCTCTATCAGTCGCCACCTTCCCCCTCCCCCCTCTCTCTTTCTCTCTCTCTCTCTCTCTCTCTCTCTCTCTCTCTCTCTCTCTCTCTCTCTCTCTCTCTCTCTCTCTCTATATATATATATATATATATATATATATATATAGTTTGAAGATAAGTTAAAATAATTGATGAGTGCTCAACTGTGGGAGCATTTCATAGATATAGAAGATCTTACCTTAAATTCTCTGCATACTACACTTGTGTTTGTCCTCCGCTTGAAACACAAGTGTAGTGTGCAGAGAATTTAAGGTAAGATCTTCTATATCTATCTATCTATCTATCTATCTATCTATCTATCTATACATATATATATATATATATATATATATATATATATATATATATATATATTTCTTTCATCCTTTCTCGTAGTCTGATTCTTTTTGTATACATAGAATTTGCATGTATATTTCTTCATTTTTGTCAACTATTCTCCTTCTCACTATCCTTCCCAAAATAATTCTCACTGTCTTTGTTAACTGATAGATTTGTTTGAGTAATTTCCATTTCTCCTATGACAATTTTAATCTTAACCCTTTTATTTCGCCACTATCCAAGACAGAAATCACACTACACGGCTATTTTTGAGCTAGGCATCTCTCATAATATTATTACTGTTCGGGTTATAAAAATTTCTCAAATATTTTGTTTATGAAAATGCAAATTCAAAGCTACCAGTAACAAACATACTCAAAAAGACTCTTCGCAACATATATAGATACCTTTTCGAAATCCGTATCGAAAAATTCTAATTGATTATGAATTATTATTCATTCGGATCCTGGTTTTTTTTTTTTTTCAAAACACAACTTTTTATAAGAAAATTAACAAGCCAATTGGTTTTATCATCCGACTTGCAGTATAATTTGCAGCGGATGTTCTGTTTGATAAAACGTCCCTGTTGCTGTGGGACATTATTTTGAGCCGCAGAACAGATTGTCAGTAATGATTCTGGCGACTTAAGGTAATGAACCTGGAGACTACCGTGGTAAACAAAGGTTTCATACTATTGTTAACAATACTTTCGTATTTTTGTTAACAATAGTTTCGCATCTCACATGCTAAATAGCGCTAAAATTTACTCACGCTTGCTTTTCATTGTTGGTTTTGCTTTTCAACGCCCACCGAGGATCGTATTCTGTTGTTCTACCGTAGTTCGTAACCAAGAGACTTTTTGTTGTTTTATTTATTTTTTCTTCTTTTTTATGTTTTTGCAAAATCAATTCTACAAGAATTGCAAGATCCTTGATAGTTCCAGAACAAAGGTTTTCCTTACATACACACCTCTGGTTAATATACAGAATATAAAATGGCTCATGAATCCGAGATCTAACTATATATGACTAATTGACTACTGGTCCCACCATAGCAAAAATCAACAAATATCTTATTTTTCAAATGTTCACTTCACCTAATATTTTCTCTCACTTTGGATAAAACAGTCCCTTTCTGCCTTTCTTACCATTTCTAGTACCCTTCCTATCCTGAAATCCTCTGATTACTTATAAAGCATGTCGGCCTGCTTTTGGTGTATTCCGCTTTCTGGCTGGTTGTTTATATCTCCTTCATTTCGAGATCTCTGGCTATTAATCTATCTTTCTCTTTTTAATTCATCAGCCTAAAGGCAGTATATTATGCCTCCACACTTTTTAACTTTCTTTAAAACCGAAAATATAGGTTAGTAATATATAATATTCTTTGAAAATTCATGCTATGGCTTGGCTAAGCATACCATTGAAAGATTCCACTTACAGCAGTTTGTAGCGACCTGGGTCTCTTCAGAAAAGTTCAGAAAAGTCTGTTGTTTGAAACAATATTTGAAATGAGCGATTGTTGTTTCATTGGGTTAAATTAATTTTTGTCTTTCTCGGTACATCTCTCCTCTCCCTCTCTCTCTCTCTCCTCTTCTCTTCTCTCTCTCTCTCTCTCTCTCTCTCTCTCTCTCTCTCTCTCTCTCAAATTATCTCTCACTCGCTTTTTCTATCTTTCTTTTGTATTCTTACCCATTCACATGTTTCAGCATGCCAAACAAGGTAAAAAAAAAATAACAATTATATAAAAATGAAAAATGTGTCGACAGTGTAAAAGTCAGGGTGGGAAAACATTTTTCAGTTCTTGCGCCGTTTCAAAAGAGCAAAGTCTAGTTCACAAACTATTTGTTTAAGTATCCGTTTCATACTGCTTCCTTTTTTTTTTATTTCTTCTAACATTTTTATGTGTGTTTTAGTTGTGAAGACAGTATTGAAGTTGGTGAACTATCCCAGGATGAGAATTTCATGTTTTTCTTTAGAAGATTCAATAATATTCATCTACATTGAAACTTTTATTTGCGTTGAGACAAGCACTCGTCTAGACTGCTTTTTAGATGGAATTCAGTCTATTTGAAATAATCGTTTTCTGTGGGGACAGTGGCATTGTTGTATTTTATTTGATTTTTTAATCAATAAAAATAAATAAAAACATTATAAACAAAGAGAAAGAATAATGCTATTTTCATGAAATATCTGGCGTGGAAACTGGCTCTTTTCTGCTTGTAAGTCTAATTAGAATTGTAAATAAAAAATACAGTGAGTGGAAATGAGAAAAAGAGGTGTGTGTGTGTGTGTTTTTATTCTTTATTTTCGCGTCTCGTATATTAAAATGCATAAATTACTCCAACTTCTGATAAGACATCAATCGTTAGGACCTCCAGGACCGCCCAAGCAAAAACACCAGGCTTTGACAGAGAACAGTTTCGTAATAGACTGGTCAAAGAGAGAGAAATTTCATGTCAATATATATTCTAAAGAATCTTAAAACATTAAGTTGCAACTTTTTACTACTCCTCTGATCTGGAGAAAATGGCACACCAAACATAGATTCTTTTAATTTTTTTAGCACACAGTACAAGGCGTCTGTTGAGAGCCAGATAGAGCTAAGTCGTTAAATCTTTTCAGTACCCCTGTTGCCTCCTGCTGAGGGATGAAAAAGGTCATGATGTCCTTTCCATCTGAACATGTAAATAGCAGGTACCTAAATTTCAAGCGACTTCATGGATTATTTGCTTTCACATGAAGCATTTAGTGATCTAACCTGATCCTTCAAGTTATTCAGGCTATATCCACAGAGAAGGTTGAACCTATTCATAATGCACTGTAAAGCGGTTCATGAAATTTTCCAAAATCTCTGTGAAAAATTGAGATTTTGTACATAAACGGAAAATACATGGCAATTGCCCTTAAAGATTCGTACTCTTCTGAGATTCTCAAGTTACGCGAGGTCCATAATGTTATGGTAACTGCTTATAATTTATAATATCAATTTAGTAAATAGCATCATAACACTAATAACAACATTGAAAAACATGTTTAAATATTATGCAAGCAATGTGAAAAAGATTTACGTTCATATGTATATTATACAGCCTTCTAAACTTTAGATTCAAAGTGAAATATGCTAATTTTCTTCGATTATTCGTTCAAAACTGAAGCTAGGGCGTATTCCCATTGGACTGCTGTCATTCAATGTATCCCATAACCCCAGAAAACAGAAAACAGCTTAAAGCTGAACTCGAGCGTTTTTATAGGCCGGACTTCAGATGGACATAAGACAGACACATCATCTCGTGAAACTGGCAACATTTTAGATTATTACCTTTTCATGTACTTTTACTGCTCTATATAATATTAACAATATTATCACTTTTTAAGCCAAATATAAAAAAAAAACCAGCAAATAGCAAGATAACGGTACAAAGCTTTCGACTGGGAATTGGTTTGTTGGTTGATTAATTGATTGAAGAAAAACTGATGACAAAAGGTTCCAAACGCCCACGCTCTCGCTCCCACCCTCTTTGATACAGGTAAATGATGAGATCATGATGTCACATACCGCACATGGTGTGGCCTTTACCTGCAAAGAAGAGGGACAGATGGATTGAGGCAAAGAGAAAAGAGAGAAGATGAAAGAGAATATTATAGAGAAAGAGGCACGTATAAAGATAAAATAAAAATAGACTGAAAACGCACAGAAACGGAGAGAGAGAGAGAGAAAGAGAGAGAGAGAGAGAGAGAGAGAGAGAGAGAGAGAGAGAGAGAGAGAGAGAGAGAGAGAGAGAGAGAGAGGCGGGGGAAGAAGGACAGAATATCAGAAAGAGAGAGTGCTTAATGGAATCAATGTTCGGAAAAGTCCTGGCACATTTGAAGTGAAGAAACATCGCTGAATTCTCTCCCCATTTATTTCCAGTCTCGTAACTTGAGAGATCCAGGAGAGAAAGCCAAACTCAATGTCCCCACTTAAATTTACCCTAGCTCTGTTCCGCCCCTTGCTTTGTGTGCTTGTCTGCTTCAGGATTCCCTGCCTGCGTGCAGTTTATTCTCATCATGTGCCTCTTCTCTTTGAAGAAAACTGGCTCACCCGATGTTTTTACTTTAGTCTCATCAGATACTCTGGTGTGTTGGAGTGAGTTGGAGTGAGTTAAAAAAAACATCGCACCTTCACTTTTCAAAAATTGTATTTGTCCAAAACTCCTCTAGAAGCTTAAAGTAAGTGACTGAGGAAATAAATTTGTTTAAGAATTACTGTTGATTTAGTTCAAAATTCCTGAGGCCGACTTGTTCTGGAAATGATATCAACGAAGAGGACTTAAGTACAACGAATAAGGAGGGACAGGACAGGCTTGAGAGACAAGCTTTTTTTCTCCACGGTCTAAGTGAATTTCAGGTTTGAGAAAGCGGGGACCGAAATCCGTTTATTACATCTTTTCATCACATCACCAGGTCCAATCTTTGAGGGCTATGTGAAATGGACAAAGAGCGTCACCGTGATAGAACTGACTGATTTTTACAAGGAATGATAAACATTAACCTTAGAGGAAATATTTCTAAAGGAATAAGCCGCTTATTTTGAATAGCTATTGACGCCTGCCAATGAAGGCATTGAGCCTTCAAAATTCGTTATTATCTGTATGGAACATCCTTTTCAGAATAACACTTTGATACACACACAAAAAAATAGAAAGAAAATGCTAGAATTAGTTTCAGAGAGAAGTATAGAGCTAAATCTGGCAGGATATGAAACGTGAGCGGGTGAGAAAAGGAGTGTGTGTGTGTGGGGGGGGGGCGGGGGGGAGTGAAATGGCTCTCAACATCAAAATCTGAAAAATCTCCAAAAACCGATCTCTAAAAAACATTTTGGATCTACTTCAGTATATAGACTTTATCATCTCGAGTACTTCAATCATTTATGTTACTTTAAACCAGTCACAAAAAACATATAAATGTTTCTGCATTGTTTCATTACACTTTGTCGCCATACCACAGCCAAGCCCATTCCTGTCCTTTCCGAAAAGTGGCTGGGGGAGGAAGAGAAAAAAAGTCGAGGCTTGTGAGATGGACGTGGTCTGTTTGATCCGGTACAAGTCAATGGAAGAGACCGAAGGCGTTATTTGAATTAGACGAAAAGAAATGGGGCAATCAATACTCGGAAATTTCTATTTTGTTGTCTAGTTATCCCAAACCATTGTCTAATTTGACGGCTAGTTGAGTGGGACTTTGTTTGAAAGAATTGAAACTAGAGACACATTGAGGGAGACAGAGTGTGTGTGTGTGAGAGAGAGAGAGAAAGAGAGAGAGAGAGAGAGAGAGAGAGAGAGAGAGAGAGAGAGAGAGAGAGAGAGAGAGAGAGAGAGAGAGAGAGAGAACAGAAAAACAAGGGAGAGGCAAACAGAGAGAGAGAGGGCGGGGAACAGATTTGCTTTCTTTCTTTTGCGGTGTCTCCTAATTTTTATTCATATAAAATAATGAAAGTACGATCTTGCCTGATTATTTTTCAATACTTCACCTTTAGTTTATCCGTGCCTATCAGTTTAAGATATTTACTTAAGTTCTGTCCATGCAAGGCCGTTGGAAACTTTTTCTATCACAGCTCTCTCAAATCCGAAAATCAATTTTAACCTAAAGCGTTGGAGAGTCTACGCTCAAACTCGCTTCGTTTTTTTGGTTTTTTTTTTTTAATCATTTTTTGCTTTGAATGATTTCGTTTTCATTGGAATCACACGGCTTAATCAGTACTGGATCGCCAGCTCTGGAGAGAAAAAAAAGAAAAAGCGTGGATCTGTCGAGTGATAGGGGCCGCAAGACAACTGTTAAAATAAGATAAGGGAGACAAGCCAAATCTGTGGCAAAACCCTAAATGTTTTACGACGGATTGATTAAGTGAATCTTAAAACTGGTGGAGTCGTACAAACCTATAATCAGACTTAGAGGTTAAAGAAAACAAGATCTTCGAGGCACTTTAAAAAATAAAAGAAAAACGAGTGAGTCTTAACTTAGGCATTCACAATAGATTGAATAACAAAGTGACAGGACAAATTATTCAAAGCGAATATCATTTCTATTTTAACTCGCCACATAATATTCTTCACGAAACTTAAGGAACATTGAACTACGCAATAAATCTGCTTTTTTCCTTTAAGCCAAGGATCTCCTTAGATACAATTCTTATCTTAAGGTTGGACCAAGCGTTGACATGATTTTCATTCACGAAACTTATCTATGACTTTTAAATACTCTCTATTTTAATTTCCTCTCTGTAATTTTCTTCTCATCCCTTTTCTCTCCAACTATCTTTCTATTTACCCCTCTCTAAATATCTATCTGGTCATCTTTCTCTCTCTCTCTCTCTCTCTCTCTCTCTCTCTCTCTCTCTCTCTCTCTCTCTCTCTCTCTCTCTCTCTTCCTGTGACTTTCTAGCTCCAACATTCGCTCTTAGTCCGTATTTCTGGGTTTCCTCTTCTCTTCCTATCAACCTCTCTGACGTCTGTGTGTGTGTATGTGTTATCGCCCATCCACCTCTTTTCCTTTTTTTTTTTGCTTTTATTTAATTGATATGTGTAGAATAATATAAATAAGTATCCTCCAGAAATTTTGCCTGTCATGGTCTTTTACGATAATTATTATAATCTATTGTTGAGTTTTAACCTAGCCTTAACCTCGTTCCTCTTTGAAAGACTCTTTCAACAAACCATTTATACCTATATTCTGTCACTTTTTTTTTCAAATGCCTATACATCCAACTTCTTTCCCCATATTTCAATGGTGCGCATGCTTCTAATTGACTTTTAAAATATACTCCGACTTCAGAGCCTGAACTCTGAAAATCGTAGATTAAGTCACTTGAATATGGACAAAAACTGACAAGTACTCAGATGAATCAACTTGTTAAAATCAAACGCAATCCAAATATATCAGCATAATACACAAAGGCATTGGAGAGAGACTAACCTAGAAAGAACATTTCTAAAAAAAAAAAAATGGGCACTCTTACCTCACCACCAATACAAAAGAAAAAAAAAACTTCAGATATTTGTATAATCCGTGAGGTCCAGTAAATTTTTAAATATTTATTTTATAAATCAAGTAAACTCTTGTACGATAACTTGTTCTCGCTTCTAAGTCGTCACCCACGAGGCCCCAGCGTTGGCGTCACTAAGAAGATGCTCGAGCTGATTCTCAGATAGGTGAACCGTCCCCGATTACAGTGCGATGTTGAAACTTCATAATAGTGACAGCAAGACCAAGGAGATGATTTTGTTCGGAAATAGGCAAAAGTCAAAGTGCCTTATGATTTGTTATACTTAATTAGTTTAGGAAAGACTTATGAATTTTTGTACGTTTGCCGAGTGGATTAACAATTTTACTGATCCTTGTGTCCTGGCAACTTGTTATTATCATGACCAATGTTCTCTAATTCCTGGTAAAGTCTCAGCCACTTCATAGGACTTAAGATGCCCAGGGCATCTGTTCTAAAGAAAACTGAGATTCAAATTCTAAAGCAAAGCAAATCACAAATCATCAATATTCAAAAACGTGTGCACCTTCAAACATGTGTAGTGATGGGCTTAATTTACACTAACATTTAGGCGCGATAACAAAATGTCACTGCCGTTATGTTCTGTAAAAACATGGGCTTTATCGTTCGCAGCGAATCAACCAGTTAGTCTATTCAAGCCATCACAAAGACACCCGCCCCCCTCAACTCTGCCTGAAAGGTCTACCTGTATCTGTCCCAGTCTCTATCATTGTCTGACTGCCTTCTCTATTACAATTTCTTAAAATTAATAAGCATATCTTGAATGAACCAGGTTAAAAGATCACGAAGTAATCACATAGTATAACTCATGAACTCATAAACATGGGCTTTATCGTTCGCAGCGAATCAACCAGTTAGTCTATTCAAGCCATCACAAAGACACCCGCCCCCCTCAACTCTGCCTGAAAGGTCTACCTGTATCTGTCCCAGTCTCTATCATTGTCTGACTGCCTTCTCTATTACAATTTCTTAAAATTAATAAGCATATCTTGAATGAACCAGGTTAAAAGATCACGAAGTAATCACATAATATAACTCAGCTGCGGCCAGGAATAATAATTACTTTATCTGAATTTTCTATAAGTATATAGTCGATGCATCTAGGAACTAACTTCACCGAAAATCGTCAGACGCAGGCAGAAATTGGACTGTAATTTAAAGTCCGTTATGGGAACTTCTCGATTTCGAAGAGTTGTAGAGAAGAGAGAACAAAGTTAAAAAGCTTCTCTTCTTCACTGCTTCAACTAGGAGAGAAAAAATATCTGAAAATATTAGCATAAGGAGCTACCTTCTCCCTCTCCTTACGGGCCATACATAGACCGAGAACTCTCTAGACATTTCCCACTCTTGCTTAGTATCAAGGAAAAAAGCGATTCGACAAGACTAAATTCTGTACCTTGAACAGGATTAGACATTCATAAAAACTGTTTGCCGTGATATAACTCTTTCAGACAGTAATTACTAACCCCGCATACCCATGATGAAGACACGGCACCTCTATAGAGGCATCGCAAAAACACACCTATTGGACGATATCTGGAAATGCGGCGCGTGCTCGCTGACTCCTCTTCGCGACCAATTTTCTCTGAGGCACGATTGCTATGCATTATGAACCTTCAAAATTGGTATAAACAGGTATTTTGTTACACTCTGAACTGCACTTAATTTCGTTCAAAATTTCACATTTCAGACCATATTACTTCATGTATTACATTGTTGATAAAAAAGATTTCAAATGATACCTCTTCTTGAATAGAAACTTCAGGATACATGTAAATATGTTTGTTAATTTAAATGGAGAAAGGCTATAGTCTCTTGTGTTATAGAGGAATCATAATGCGATGTTTCAATCAAAGCAATGTTCGACAATACTGCTTTAACAGATCTAGATCTAGGTGTAAGTTCTGCACCAGGTGTATATTATATGATTTCAAAGCCAAGGCATGTAACAATGGAGAAGATCTAAAACGGTAGAGGTTAGTTTCTGCCTCTAAAGTGTTGTCTTAATCTTGATTTAGATCTATTTTTAGACTTGAACAAGAATATCTAAATCTTGACAAGGATTTTAAAGAAACGATCGAATAATGTGCTATCAGATACAAATCGGAACTCTAAAAATCTTTCTTTTTTTTAATTTGATTTCCTTAACCTCTTAGTTATTCTTTGTATTGATTGACAGTGAAGTGAAGTTCAGGTTCTTTTTGAAAATAATGTCAAAATAACTGTCAAGAGCCTACATAATTATTGTGAAATACACCAGATTTCGACTTAGTGTTGGCATCTCAGAAATGGTTCCTTTAAGTACTTGCGCCCATTCTTCTGTGAATAAATTAATGTAAGAAAGTTATATATTAACAACATGGGACAGTTTAGTATATATATATATATATATATATATATATATATATAGATATATATATATATATAGATAGATAGATAGATAGATAGATAGATAGACTCTAGCGGATATCTTTTCTTATTATACCTGCAAGACGTTTCAACCTAATGGTTGCCCCTCCTCATTCTAAGCTTAACCATGATTTTCCTCACTTCACGTCTTTAAATTTTATACCGTTTCAATGGCATCATTCGTCTTTTTTTTAATTGTGAACGAAATTTCACTTTCCTACTCTTCCGATTCAGGGCTTTGCCCTTTCCAGATTATTCTAAGAGATTCGACTAAAGTTAAGTCGATGAAGAGGCGTTTCTAAAATTCTTTCCATTTCACCTGTCTCGAAACTAAAATTCGAAGCGTACAGATTCTAGAGCTCGAGGGATAAAATGAAGTCGTTTCTTTATTTTAAACGAATAAGCGCTACGGCTCTAGTTCTGCCTTACAAAAAGTTTATAATTCTATTCACACTGAATCGAATGAACTTCGATACTTTAAGGTGAAAACCCAAAATTTGTCCCATGATAGAAAAGCTTTGGAGTGCAGCGAGGACTTGATCAGTCTGGAGAACAGCTGACGAGAGGGATTGATTGAAAGTTCTAACACAGTTATAGGACGATAAGCATTGAGAAGTTCAAGAGACAAAATAAATTTAAGATGGGGATTTTCAATTTGGCTCTTATTCCACGTTACTCGAAGATTCGTGGCAGGAAATAAATGAACGTGAATATGTCCGTGGGATGTTTTAATTGTAGCTGTGTCAGGCTTCTCTGTTCTTGATTAAAAGATGAATGCCGTTTATAAGATGTCTCTCTTACAGTGTGAACCTGTCTTGGGTTTTTTCACTGATATCTGACTGATTCTCTCTCTCTCTCTCTCTCTCTCTCTCTCTCTCTCTCTCTCTCTCTCTCTCTCTCTCTCTCTCTCTCTCTCTCTCTCTCTCTCTCTCTCTCTCTCTCTCTCTCTTTCTCTCTCTCTCTCAATCTATCTGTCAGCCTGTCTCTATTTCTATTTAACCATACATATAAGCATATCAATTTATTCCTTTTCACACCTTTTTCCTTCTCACCCTCTTTCTCCTTGTCTTTTGTAACTGGGATGTAAAAGTAATGTTTTCTTGATATTTTAATTTTGTCTATTTCTTGTACGCCAATATTAATCTCGGACCCTATTTTTCACCACTACTCACAATAATAAAAACATTATATTGCTATGGTGAACAGTGCAACAAAAATCATGTGTCGGTTATTCACGGTAATTTGCCTGTTTTTAGTAATTTCACCTAGCCTAGTAAATGTAGCCCTTTGATTTATGGTTTCTTTTTGAAACACGTTTTTTTCAATTTCCTGAAATCTTTTGGTAGAACGACTTAGCCACAAAACAAATGGTTTTGAGATCCATTTTGTTTCGAGCAATAACAAAGAATTGTATCAGATAGTTATTTTGAAACTGCTATTAACAGGCATCTTCAAGATGACTCTCTATGTAACGGTAAGGCAACTTCTTTTATGTGCTTAGAAATTCTGATGATTCTGTTCAACTTCTCGTGCTTCAATTATCGTAGAGGATGTTGAAAGAATGCCCCATTAACTGTGCGGGTTTTGAGACTTTATTTTTGGCTAGCACAACGAAAACACCACTAAAACTTGAGACTGGGGTAACAACAAGGGTTTTATAACTATGTTTACTAATAATAGTTTTGCATTGTACATAGCCTGAGCAGTGCTGAAGTTTACTACTGCTCGTCTTGTTTAGTGGTTTTCCCGTCACCACCTATTGTGGACCGTCTTCTGGTGTTCTGACTTATATTGTGTTGCTTTTTTGTGATCAAACAAAATCAGCTCTTCAAAAATAATTATGCAATCCTCGATAGTCCCATTACCCCGTGCTGTCCGTGCAAGTGTGTTGTTTAAGAAGCAAAAACCACCCTTGGATCCAAGATCTAACTATTCATGACTCTGTGTTCTGCCACAGCTCAAATCAACATAATTTTTTTTTCAAATTTCATGGTTTTTTTCTTTAATGTTCGTTTAACTTAATAGTTTTTCTCACTGTGGGCAAAAACTTCATTTAAAGATTGACCAAATATGATAAGGTTAAAGGTCAAGCTGATTGCTACCTAAACCCGAAGATAAACCTCATTACTGCCACGGCCAAAGCTAGCTTTGTGTGACATCCTCTTGATACAGCAGTTAAGTGGATGGCGAGTGCAAAATAAACAGCGATACCTGTGCAAAACAAGTTTTATGTTTAAAGAAAACCAGTTCTGAAAAAAAAAAGATATTAAATATTTTTCACTATTTTCTTGCGCTACCTTTCTATCCCTCTTTTCATTTCTCTACCTTTCTCTCCCTTTTTTTTTTATCTCTCTCTCCTTTTTCTACTGCCTCAAAAAGTGGTTTTAGATTATTAGAGTAGGGAAGTAAGAAAGTGAATAGAGATAAATAGATAGACAGAAGGATAAATAAGAAATAGAGTTGGATGGAAAGATAATAGGAGAAATCAAAACAAAAGAATGTGACTCAAATTCACCTTGCAAAAGTAATAAAGGAAACAATGCTTATTTATAAAGTTGACTTTATGCGTATTTCCATACCCTTGTTTCAAGCCGTGCAGATCAATAACCCCCACCATGCTTCCTGCCACTAAGACAACTGATGGAGTACGGGAAGCCACGCGAAGCATGTTAGTTGTGGGGAGAATAACATGAGAACATCGAGATTGAAATTCACAGAAACTTTTTAACCTCATCGTTAGCGTTGTGTTTTTTATTGTATGCGTAAAATATATTTATCTTACCGAAATCATCGTGTTTTCATTATTTAATTATTATTATTATTATTATTATTATTATTATTATTATTATTATTATTATTATTATTATTATTATTATTATTATTATTATTATTGTAGTAACAGATTTGTGATGATGATGGGTAATCTGTTAGGCTCTGTTTGTCTAGGGGTATTAAAAATATACACAGCCAATCAGACGACTCGTACGTAGAAAATAAGTCCGAAGTCCGCAAGTAACAATTCCAAACTGTTTAATCCAACACAAGAGCTAGACTGTACAATATCTGTAGGTTGACTCATTAATCATTCACTGTAGACTCAATGTCGACTCACTATAAACTCTATGATGTTGACTCACTGTAGACTCAATGTTGTTGGCTTTTATAAACTCTATGATGTTGACTCATTGTAGACTCGATGTTGACTGACTAAATATAATTTCGATTCTTATTTATACAAAATCTCGTCGAATCATCGAGAAAGGGAATTACATATATCATAAGAGAACATTCTCGGTAGTGATTAGCAACCAATCAAAACAAAGGTAAACAAGGGGTGACGAGATCATTACTATGCTAGAACTAAGTCGCACATTCTAGAAGAATCTTGACCATACAAGTGCGGGCTGTTTTCAATAACAAAACTAAGTTCTTAGGCTTGAAATACAAACGTTATGCAATCAAACAAGATAATGTACATAGATCTAGCCGATCCGCTACCCCAAAAGTTACGCACCTAAAAAGGGTGAGGAAATGAATAGATCAACTTATATAGTACAATGCGTTACAATTATTATTATTATTATTATTATTATTATTATTATTATTATTATTATTATTATTATTATTATTATTATTATTATTATTATTATTATTATTATTATTATTATTAACAACGTCAAATTCTTAAAGTATGCTATCTTACAAGATTGTCCTTGATCTAAAAAAAAGAATTTGAGAAAGTTTTTAACGCAAAACGAATAACCCAGGCTGCATTGGTATAATTATGAATTACTGATTATTGATTTCAAGGTGTTTTTGCATTTCCAGGAGAATATTTCCATCCTAAAGATCATGTTTGTCTATATTAAGGATCTATCTCATTATTTATAATTATGTTAGCCCAAATTCAGATTAGGAATCTTTTTTAATCTTCTTCCGTTTTATGCGTTGTTCTCATGCTACTTTTAAATTCCTTAGGCTTAAATAGCAGTGAGTTTACTTTATTGTTGTGCGACTTAGACGTTCTGTTTTGCTCAAAATAATAAATAAAATAATAGACATGATCAAAGTTGATAAACAGTGCTAGGCTATGGTGTGTTCATATTATATGAAAATATTATTTACAGCATTGTTCTACTAAATTTTTTTTTTCGTTTTCGTGCAGGTACAACATTCGGTTTTTTACGTTTTTTTTTTTGTCGATTTTTTTTTTACTTCATTTCACATGTGTCCGTATAATTATTTTATCAAAGGAATGCGCGCTGAATGTCACACATGGCACTAATTAGGAGCTTATTACAAATCCAACGACAATTTATCTGATAAAAGCATTAAGTCAATTGGTTTTTAAGAGAAGATTGTCCGAAATATGAGCCCACTTTCTGATAGTATGATAGCCCAAAACTAGTAATTTTTTAGTACCTTTCAGTGCAGAAGTCATATGGTTCACGAATTTTATGTTGTTAAATAGCAAAGACCGGAATACAAAGTTGCGTTAAGATTTGTTGATATCACTGTTAAGAGCAAAAGTATAAAGTTGATCGTGAAAGTTATGAAGAATGCCGTATTTGTGCATGTTATCATCCTCTGACTCTGACAAAGAGCGGAGAAAAGTGTGCTTTAAAAGAGCGAATTGGCCTCAATGAACGGTTTGATCTGTGATCATATGCAACCTTATCTGTTTAACAGGTTTAACATCATCATACAAAAGATTTTTCTGGTACTAGCAGGAAGATTCAGTGAAGGTCTTAGATCGGAGAACAAAATAAGAAACCTTTCATTGGCAGGCCTAATGGTAGCCTTCGAGCTGGTGCATAAAGTATAAGGGCACAATTAACGAAGCGTAATACTTAGAAGCCCTTCACTTTGGATCTATTAAAATATTATTGTTCGTGATCGTGGAAATTTAGTTTAATTTCAGATTTTAACCTTGACGTAGAAAGCTCGATCAATTTAAAAACTAATGTCAGAAATCTCGTTTCATTGAGATGCGGGCCTTCCTTTACCTTTGTGAATTTCTGATTGTCATCATCCCACAGACAACTTTGTGCTTTTTCCTGCCTTGACTATCATTTATCCTGTTTAACCCAAAGAACTTTTTCTTGTTCTTGGGAAAAAAGCTTGATTTAGATTCAAAATTTGGATTTTTAAATATGGATCCGTCATCGTTTAAGAAATTTCGTCTTCATATGACGCAGGCTTATTTAACCATTAATTGCACTTCATTTTTTATGTTGAAAGGGGCGTGTTTCTAGAACTAGGGCCCATGTCATTCTGCATAAGCTTCTATCACAAGGTGATTATCTTCTGTAAGACTTTCGAAAGTAAGATTGTAGAACTAGAATCTAGAAACCTGAAAGCTTAGCTCCGTGAGCAGTTTATGAACGAAAAAATTTTTTTTCATCATTCTACTCTATGGATATCATGAGTCTTGTCATGCGATCGCTCCACTGGTTTATATCACTGTTCTTGACATGGAGGGGACACCACACCTCTCGGCACTGCAGTTTTTCTATCATCTACAAGGACAATCTTCCAGACAGCACGGAACACGCAGTTTGTAATTTCCATGGTTTTTTTTTCATTATAGCTGCATTTACATCACTTTTTATCTAAACTCAAAGATTTATTTGGACTTGACATTTGAAGAGAAGTAAATGTCTACAAAGAACCATAATTAGATACGGTATAGTTTGTACTGAGTTAAAATAAATACTTGAACATACGTTTCCACTTGTACATTTGTTAGTATCGCTCCCTGTTCGTAACAATTATCATCACCATCATCGTCATCACCATCCTCATCATTCACATCATCATTGTGAGAAATATCATCTAGAGCACCACCAATGTGGTCATCATAAAAATCTGTATCTTTCTTTCTGGAAAAAATCATCATTATTATAGTCATCCTAATAGATATTGTCAGGATAATTTACGTACGGAAATGAAAACCTTGCTCTTACTCTTGTTTTTGCTGCTGCTACTGATAATTTAATAATAAAAATGATGTCGAACATAAATATCATAATGGTCATGGCAGTTCCAAAATGATCGCGATTGCTAGATCGTTATGTTTTAGGTGCTGATCTTTCATTCGATGCGGATTGTGAATCTGCTGAATTGAAGATTTCCTCTAGCTGTTGTTGAAATTTTGACACGACTTAACTTTCTCTATATTGCTGACGCACTGCTGATTTTACAATTATGTTAATTGCGGTCACTGAGCATTTTTAGTGACGGCAGTTTTAAACTCAGAATATTTCTATAAATATTCTGCTTCATAGAACATAGAACCGTACTTACAGCAAGTTTATACCTTGGAAATATAGTGGACCTGAATGTAATACAGACTGGGAAATGGATTCGGACAGATTAGTGTGGTAGTAGTAGCAATAGTAGTGGTAGAAGTAGAAGTGGTAAAGTTTCTGTCATGTCCCTTTGATTTTGCTCTTTTTGTCTTGTTTCCCTAATAATAAGTGTGATTTTTACTGAATCTAGACCAGGAAGTTAAGTTTAGCATCGTTTTTACTTCTTTGCAGTCATGCAGGCTCGACAGCTTTGTACAATGCTGCTGAATTATTTATACTCTTTATTACACCAACATTAATATTGAAAATAGTCCTTTGTGCTTTCTTAGTTCCTCTATATAACTATGTCAGCGACATTCATTGAGCTGTGCTCTGAAAGACATGCATTTTTAACTTTTCCGTAAAGACGTGAATAGTGCCACACTTCGAAATCGTCTAATTTATGTATATACAATATTTTTTTTAACAATAGAGATCCATAATAGCACCGCATCCTTCAAAAATCTGTTTATAGATCTCCAAATAAGATCTACGGTCTCACGTCGTCTATAAGAGTGTTTGTTAAAAGATTTTAGCTCTGGGCTCTTCACCTTTTTTTTAATGACTAACCAGGATCTTTAATAATTGTAAGTCTAGGTGTATTGAAAATGATATAATGGCAAAGTTAAATTGAAACTTTAATTTAATTGATTCTTAAAAGAGGATTTGATTACATGCAGTGCTTATTAAAGTGATATTTCTCTCTCACACACAGACACAAGCTTGATTGTTTAGAAATATTATTTAAGGTGCAAAAGTTCCAATTAAGATAAAAATGATATCTCTTTCTCTAAACTGGATTTTAAGCCGCATGCAACAAGGTAAATTTGGTTCCACTTGTACTTGGCATCCCTTACTAGTTGTTTAGCCTTGCCCTGAAATGAGACATAAGTGCCTTCAAGTTCTTTTGAAGCTATTATTTCAAATTTCGTACAGGTCATCAAATTAGTTTCTTATAGGAGTTAGTAGTGAGGAAACTTTCTGGATGCCGTACACGTGTAAGTTTATATGAACAAAGAACATCTGCCTAAGGTATTTAGTTTGTTTATATTCTTCGACGCTCGAAATTTGAAACTTGACTCATAAAGTCCCTGGATTTGCTGGTATTCTATTTAAAGTCCTCATCTCACGTCAGATTAGTGATATTATTTTTTACTCAAAAAGTGCTGAAAAAAATACACACTTTTAAATGTAGATTTAGATGTTTGTTAATAATTATCTATAGAGATCAGTAATCCAATTTTGTAAGGAAATTCATATTTAAATTCACTTTGAAAGTTAAACTCTTGAGAAAGTAAAAATCTTGCATTTTACTTTAACAGTATAAATCTTTATCGGATTTAAAATCAACTAACGAAATATAGGTAAGCTATCAGCGTCTACTCCTGATTTACAAAAGATAAATGAAGCAAAATTGCAGACCCTAAAAATAACTATAAGTCAGTTGTAATCGATCTGGACTAACATCTCAATCATTATTATCCTCGAAGACCAGCAAAGATAATTAGTGTTATTACAGTTTTCGAAGAATTGAATAATTATTACTTGGATTGAAAAAAATTTCTGTAACAGGCTCTGTTTATATTGTAATGCAGTTTCACAAAGAGTTATGCTACAAAGTTGGAAGTCATGAGTTATACTGAAAGTTGTTAACGTATCAAGAGATAGTGACTACAATAAGATTGGTATGAAATTTGAAGTACAATAAAATAAACATAGAACATGCATGTGAGAAGACATTATAGAATAAAATTATGCAGTTCTGCTTAGATCTTTGAGATGCTTTTGTTTGTTGAATAAAACTCGTGACTTCCAATAATGTGGCATAGCTCTTTGGGAAAACACATTTTTATTCGAAAAAAAAATTTGTTTCCTTACCTCCAAAGGAGAGAACCTAGAGCAAAAGCAGCGGATACAGCTACAACTCCAACCACAAGAACAACCGATACTATAGCCCCATTTTTCGTCCAACTGCTGCTCTTGAAGGCTGAAGGGGGTAAAAGACATTTAAAATACTGTGTTGTATCGATTCCTAAGTTTTTTGGTGCTGAAAGAATTAGATGCAGTACTCACTATGGTACAGTAATACTTTGAATAACAAGAGTTGATCTCATCAGCAATATTCAAAAAGTGACATGTTGTGAACTATTCTTGTAAGACAGTTGATGGGGCATAAATTCAGTCTCTACGAGTTTCATTATCTCTGTCTGTCGTTCTGTATTTATCTCTCTGTTGTCTCTATGTCTCTCCCCTGACTTGTTAAATTATCTTTATAACTCCTACAACATTTAACAACTTTTATGTTCTATCAAAGACCAAGTTGCCTGTAGAACAAGACCATGCTCTACGAAACAAGAGTATTTGTCCCCTTAGCTAGGTAGATATCTTTACATTTTTAGCATGAAAATTTATATTTTGCAGCTGATCAAACAGCTGCTTGCGAACGCCTTTGCTATTTTTGTAGTTTTAATTGCAATCAGAGATGGATATATACATATACATATATATATATATATATATAATTATATAATACCTGGACGATGGCCTTGCCATGACACTTGTGTTTCGAGCCCTGTTGCTCTCATCAGGCTGCTTTGGATTGCTGAGCACTTTCATTCAA
>JAWDGP010003607.1:50000-97500 GCA_033675545.1 Elysia crispata
AGTAGTAGTAGTAGTAGTAGTAGTAGTAGTAGTAGTAGTAGTAGTAGTAGTAGTAGTAGTAGTAGTAGTAGTAGTAGTAGTAGTAGTAGTAGTAGTAGTAGTAGTAGTAGTAGTAGTGGTAAAGGAGGAAGTAGAAGAATAAGAAGAACATGAAGAAGAGGAATTAAAAAGAAAGAACAAGATAAGGAAATAGAAGAACGAGGGGAAGAGTAAGAACAAGACCAACAAGAAGAACAAGAAAAGATTGATGGTGAAGACGATTATAGTAATGAAAAGTATGAACATGCTGGCATATCAATAGTTATGCTAACGATAATCAAATTGAAGACTTTGGTGGATCAGAGAATTGTATAAATAAAATTATAAACACACAGAAACATTCAGATAGAGTGAAGATAAGCAAGGAAGATGAAGTAGAAAAAATTGATTCATATGTTCGCAATATGAAATGGATATTGATCACACTCTTGGTATATTAAACACAACACTTAATGCATGCGCTCCAAAACAAGATTGTCCTTTTAAAACATTGCCTTCCTTGACTTCCTGTCATGAACTTAAAGGGTTATTAATCTATTTTTTATTTCAACCAGCATAGCCGTTTATAGCGCTGGTATTGAAAATTATGGGAACTGTTTCTTTTGACTAAAAAGATCCCATTACGGGTACAATTTTATTTATCATACTCAATACCTGCTTCATCAACCCACTAGTATAGTTTATGATAAAGATAAAAAAAAATAGTAGCACTTACCCTCAGTAGTTTTGATGGAAATGGCGATGAAAATGAAAGTTACCACTGTTGTAATTTGTATCGAATCCATTCTGGACTTTAAAAGAAGAATGACAACAGCTCGTGTATAAGAGACACTACTATTTCTCAGCCAATGATTGTATATACTTCTCACCCGTTGATTGTTTATACTTCTCACCGGTTGATTGTCTATACTTCACACCCTTTCATTGTATATACTTCTCACCCGTTGATTGTTTATACTTCTCACCGGTTGATTGTCTATACTTCACACCCTTTCATTGTATATACTTCTCACCCGTTGATTGTTTATACTTCTCACCGGTTGATTGTTTATACTTCTCACCCGTTGATTGTTTATACTTCTTACCGGTTGATTGTCTATACTTCACACCTTTTCATTGTATATATTTCTCACCTGTTGATTGTATATTTCTATGATGTTTTGGTGCCTTTACTTAATATTGAATTTATTTATAATGTCAGGCTTTATATGGTTTAATCGCTGAATGGGGTTGTTTGGTGGCCTCTCTGCAATGAAAGTTTTTTTAAGATTTATCACAAGCATGCCTTACTGATGTAAAAAAAATTAATTCAGCTGAACGCAAAGAATTTATATCTAATCTTAACCCAATAGTAACTTGTTTTATACGTACAAAAGATGATTGCTAAGATCCAATGGGTAGCTCCACGTCAGATAAAAGTTTAAATCTATGATCCAATCGATAGCGCGATGACTAACTGATGAGGGTGGAAGCATGTCAGGACCCTCATCGCTCTACCTGGCCAAGAAAGCCATTCAAGATGGGTTAAGACGGTCTCCTTCTGTTCCAAGTCTCACAAGTCCGCACGGTCCATGCCATATATGACGGCCCGCGACAGCGTGTGTGTTAGCAGCCCTGCCACAACAATTGGGCTGTGTCGGCCCGAGCGCCATCTTGTGTTGACCCTCGATTCAAGACTTTAAACAATTTTTTTTTCAAAATATGCCTTAACAGGCTTTAAAGAAATCATTACAATTAGCTCGTACGCTAATATTTTTTTTTTTTAATCAGAAAGAATTGTGAATCTTATCTAGATAAACTGATAAATTCGGTCAGGTGTGTAACTCAGTGGCTTCATCGACCTTGGCTTCTCATCTTGAAAAACTATATGGGTCCATGTCAGAAAAAGTTTCGACCGACGGTGACCTTTGATCCCAACATCATAGGTGTGGGTTGACCATGTAGGTTAGATGCGCGTACTAAAACTAACTTCGTTTCCTAACGTCGGAGCCCCCCCCCCCCCAGCGTGAGTCGACACTCATTGTGCGCAAACTTTAAGTTTTATTCTGTGATCAAATTAGAAACGCGATGACTAACTGATATGTCGGATGAAAGTTTATCATCTACTAAATGTTATGTCAGATAAAAGTTTAAATCTTTGATTCAATCTGTTGCTCGGTGACTAACTGATATGTCGGATACATGTTTCAATGTGTGATACAATAGGTAGCTCGGCTACTTAATGATATATCGGATAAACGTTTCAATGTGTGATCTATTCTATTGCACAGAGACTGACTAATAATATGTCGGATAAATGTTTCAATCTATGATCCAGTCTGTTGCGCGGTGACTTTTTGATTTGTCTGATAAATGTTTCAATCTGTGATCCGATCTGTTAATGTTGCACGGCGACTTCTGATATGTCGGACAAATATTTCAATATGTGATCAAACCGGTGGCGCGGCGAGCGACTGGTATGTCGGATAAAAGTTTATGTAATTCAATCAATAGCGCGTCGACTGACTTATATATCGGATAAAAGTTTCAAATAATTATATACCGGTATCTGTAAGCAAATTTTTAACGGCTTATATTTACAGGTCTGAAATTATCTAACGCTATACTTCTTCTCTAAATTAAAGTACTGTTTCAATCTACCTCAACGAGTCATTAAGAAAGAACGTGTACAAGTTTATTAAATATTTCTTGTACAGTATCTCAATGTTTTCCAGTTGCAAGTTGTAACAGCTAAAACATAGCAATTGAATACGCAAAAGTTTTTAACAAAATACAATTACTTAAAAATACTTACATTATTTCCAATTACTTGACTCTTGGGGTACCGCAATGTGATTGCGTTTTTCTTTGTGTTCTGAGCTTCAAGCTTCACTACAGACAGAGAGGTGCTAGATCCGCCTCTCGGATGGCTCAGTCTGATTTTGTTGATTCTACAATCTCGACAAAAAAAAGACCAAATGATAATGCCCCGTATCGGTTCTGTTTTTTTTCATTTTTGTCATATTGGCAGTCTAAGACCAATACCAACATCGCCTCAGCCTAGTTTTCAATTTTTACGGAATCTTTGTCAGGAAAAAAAAAATCGGCCGTTTCACATAGAGAGTATTTTTATCAGACCGTTGTTGAATTATTATGTCCAAAGTTAGTGAAGCAACGCCTTCCACACCATCATGTAAATTTTTACTAAATCATGTGACTATAATTTCTCTCTGTCTGTCTGTCTCTGTCTCTGTCTGTCTGTCTGTCTGTCTGTCTGTCTGTCTGTCTGTCTGTCTGTCTGTCTGTCTGTCTCTCTCTCTCTCTCTCTCTCTCTCTCTCTCTCTCTCTCTCTCTCTCTCTCTCCCTTTCTCTCTCCCCCGCCTCTTTTTTCTCTATCACTCTCCTTTTTTTCTCTAAACATTTATCGATTTATTTATCTGTCCATCGATTTATAGACCTATCTATCTACACACCTACATACCTAGCCCTCTTTTTCTACGTATATTTGCTTATCTAAATTAATTTCCGTTTACATCTCTTTATATATATATATATATATATATATATATATATATATTACTTACTCAGCGCATCTGTTTTCTTATCCCATGTCATCCGACCATTTGAGTCAATGTTTTGGACTAGCAGAAATGATACTTGTCTAAAACGTGATCACTTGACTGACTTTGTAAGAAGAAGTAGTCACGATAACAACTCAGCGTTGTTGTCTTTAGACAACATATCGTGTAACTTCCTTCAAGAACTAGATGGCACTAATTTTATTCGAACAAATAAAACGCACTGGCAACAGCTTGTTCGAAATGGCGTTCCAACAATAATATTGTTGTTTTATGCTTTGATTATAACGTGCCACTTGTAACTATTTCAGTGATTCTGGAGTGAGAGTCATGAAATGAAGCCATATTTTTACAGAAAAACGCGTAGTTTCTGTATTTCAAGGGGCAATTTCCGTCATTTAAAACAATGCCCTAACTGTATGGAAGAGTTTTATCAACTCAAAACTATCTTGTTCAGAAAAGATACCATGTTTTGGGAGAAAAACCCAAGCCTTTAAGTTACATTTACGGCAGATCTCAGGTGATAAAGTCTGGTGGCTATCCTTCTCAGAATGTTTAGAACTACCGATACTAGAGTTCAAACGCCTTCTTCAATGAATATCACTTAATATGTACTGTCTTATACTGTGATATCTCACTGTTTCTCATTTAGGCGACAGAGAGGAGAAGGGTTTTGGCACTTGAGCCTGCCATAAAAAACCACAGGGAATGTTTTACTTTTCTCTTGGCGCGCTGGATGTGCCTATTCGAGCAAATACTCTTTACCTTTGCTAGAGCGGGGGTACAAGAACACTGACCTTGAGATTTCCGCATGGAGCCCTGAATAAAACATGTAACGGTCGAGTTGGATTCATCTACTTCGCTCTTTCCTCAGATTGAGGGAAAGCCGCCACCTCCATAGAAGGTTCTTCAGAAACCTAATTAGACGTAAAACTAACCAAAGAACGAACCACAAAGAGACGCCCACTTCTTGCTTATCACTCTGGCACGAAGTATGATCTTCTAAAATAATTTTTGTCGCTAAGCATTAGCCCTGATTTTTTTCCCTCAATCCGTCTCATTGTCGCAATAGATTTTTTCTTGTCTCATGCATTTCTTTTCGTCTCAGCTATGATATATCGTTGACTGTTGTGCCGATTTTTTTTTTCTTCTCAGCAATCCATAAGTGTATTGGCATCATGACAGCGAACTATGAAATAATCTTTTGACTGATTTTGAAGTCATCAGAGACGGCCGAAGAAAAACAGCCTCATCTTTCTAGTCAAGTTTATGATCTTAGAATTCACTGTCATCACCATCATCATCATCATCATTAGCATCATCATCATCATCATCATCATCATCATCATCATCACCATTATCAGCAGCAGCAGCAGTACTGTCTTCGTTACTCTCTGTCTCTGTCTGTCTGTCTGTCTGTCTCTGTCTCTGTCTCTGTCTCTGTCTGTCTGTCTGTCTGTCTGTCTGTCTGTCTGTCTGTCTGTCTGTCTCTCTCTCTCTCTCTCTCTCTCTCTCTCTCTCTCTCTCTCTCTCTCTCTCTCTTCTGTTTTACTTCTTATCCCGCCCTATTATCATTACTAATATTATAAACATAATCTATACGATTTTCATCGATGGCATCCCATGGATTGCCTTAAATATTATCGTCTTCATCATCACCATCATCATCAACATAATTTCTATTTATAAGGAACATAATATTTATGTCTGGCTTGGAATGCTATGTTTTTATCCATCCAAACTCTTAAATCTCTCATTTTGTGGTTAAAGAAAATAAAAACATATCCTGCTTCCAATATCAAAAACTTCAATCTGTAGCAGTTGGAAACTCGGAGACAACAAGGTCACTTTTTTTTTTAAATTTCTCGAGCATTTTCCTCATAAAGTTGATGTAAAGATCAACCGTAGCATTTAGTTGCTTATCTATTTATTGATATTTGGTTATCACTCTATTTTTCTTTCTATCAATCTATTTATTAGTACTTACTATTTTTATGTATAGCAATTTCTATTTTTTCCATCCATCAATCAATCAATTATCAATCAAACTATATATTTATTTATTTATTTATTCATTTATCATAATCATTGATCTTTGAACAATGTATATTTGATCAATCCATCTAAATCATATTTTCAAGAAAAGTGCTAAGCTTCTCTTATTCAGCGCATTACTTAATCTGACCAAGAATAAAGAGAAACTGGGTAACAAAGAAAACTCCCATAATGATGACTTCTTACTCCCTTGCTTACAATCCAAAGACGTATTTCATTATACCAAATTGTTAATCGACCC
Organism: Elysia crispata; assembly: GCA_033675545.1. Taxonomy (NCBI): domain Eukaryota; kingdom Metazoa; phylum Mollusca; class Gastropoda; family Plakobranchidae; genus Elysia; species Elysia crispata. Next base: position 55,893 of record JAWDGP010003607.1, read on the forward strand.
CCCCCCCCCTTTTTTTTTTTCTCTCTCTCTCTCGCTCTTTTTTTCTCTCTCTATTGTTCTGATTTTGTGGGTACAGGAGGGGAGAGATTGCAATGCGGTGAGGCAAACACAATCATGTAACAGCTATAGCCATAACGTAAATAATGGTGAGAAAAAATTATAAAAGGAGATAAAAGGCATTCACTGAGTATGTCTGGGGTAAATCAGTTTTGATTTTGGCCAAATGATTATTACAGGCTTTCCTGGAATTAGTTTTAAAAAATTACCAGTACCATGATTTGAGAAAAGTAGAGATTTGGAACCGTTCGGCACACTTTCACATTTTTACCATTATAACGTCTATTCTCCTTTACTTGGCAAAAAAGAGTGTAGTTTTAGAAATACGGTTGGCCTACTTGATTTTGATCAATGTTTGGATCGACCTAAATAAAACTTAACTTGACCAGATAAAAAGAGATCAAAAGAGCATATAGAATTGAGCATTTGTAAAGTTTGTCAAATCTACTTCATGGAGAAATCTAAAGTACACTTTACTGGAATCATACTCGAAGAGAATGAGTGTGGCTTTGGAGTCCTCTCTCTATCTCCTTGCTAAAAGCTTGTTTCCGCTGCCTAAAATCGAATCAGTCAAGTTATCGATGTGACCATCTTTTCTTTTTTCCTTTCCAATCAAAGAGTTAATCTTCTCTAATCGTAGGTGAATTTTGTGTGATTTGGGTTGATTTTTTTTTCATTTCTGCTTTTTTTAAACTGATCTTCCAAATAAAATTTCAAAACAAAAGAGTGTTTGCTTCAAACAGGATAATATGTCTAGGTAGCCTATGGATGCATCTACATATCCGTGATCACTATGTTTCAATATAATCAAGTTATACAGACAAATCATTTATTAGTCTGTCTATTTATCTCTCCACGCAGCTATTTATCTTAAAAAACAATCAATCTATCTTTCTATTTATTTAGCTATTTCAATTCTTTGTATTTTCACTATGTATATTTAGCCAAACCGTCTAAATTGCATTATTCTAGACATACTCTAAGCTTCTTTTATCTGGCCAAGCATAAAGGGAAATTAGGCAGCAAAGAAAATGTAATTATAGGGACTTTCTTGCTGCCTTACGTTCATTTCAAACCATCTTCCATCATACATTTGCTTTTGTTTGTAAACAGGAATAAATATTCATCTGAATAACACGGAACTGTTTTATTACAACTGAAGCTTACACGACTAGAGACCAGATTTCGGTATCTTTGAGCCAAGCAATGAATGTCGAGGAAAAAACACTTTAGCATTGGTTATCAGCTGAATGCCTTCATTTATTCTTGTGCCTAACACCTCTTCGCAATTCTATTTGATGTACTGTTGCAATAAGAACGATATTAATTAAAATTTTGAAACCTAAAAAAAGCATATACCTTTTGGCCCATCTCCAAAGATGCAACTTGAGGAAGGATACTTTAGAAGGTGAATGACTTGTAGGGTGGATTTATGGAGATAATCCTCTTCCTTTTAAGGGCTTCGCTGCTACGCTAGAGGTAAGTCTTAAGAGCTTTAGGCAGGCGCTCATGTATTATTCAATACAACGTTCGTTTACAACTGACCATATCAATTGAAAGCTTTACTTTGTGTCTCTATCTCCTTCTATCACTTTGTACATGTCTGTCTCTCTTGTTTTTTCTCTCTATCTCTATGTATTGATGTATCGATCTATCTGTTTATCTATCTATTTTTCTATTTATGTCTCTTTCACTTCTCTTTCTTTCTTCCTCACCAAGTCTGTTGTCTTTCTGTCTGTCTGTTTGTCTGTCAGTCTATCATTCAGTTCAATTCTCTCTCTCTCTCTCTCTCTCTCTCTCTCTCTCTCTCCCTCTCTCTCTCTCTCTCTAACTATTTATCTATTTCTATCTCTCTTTTTTTTTTCTCTCTCTCTCTGACTTTCTCTCTTTTTTTTTAAATCTATCTCTCTCTTTGCTTTCTCTGTCAGACATCTTTCGAAGTGTTGTTCTAATATTTCTCTATACCTGTTTCGACCTGGCTGTGAGTGTAATATCTTCTCGCTTTCTGTATCATTCTGCCTTTCTCTCAGCCTTGCTCTGACTTTCACTGGTTACCTCTGTCTTTCTCCTTCTCCATTCCTCTCTTTTCTTTTATTCAAGTGAACTTTTCATATCAAGTAGTGAGATACTTATTGTAAATGAAAGTCATATCTTTGTCGGAAAAACTTGACTCGTGAACTCGTTATGATGGCTAACCTTGTTCTAACTGTCCGTCTGCTTAGTTTGTATTTAACGATGAAAATAAAGAGACAAAATTTAGCGGCTTCGATAGGGGAATGGAGAACTGAGCGATATAGCAATGGAGTGAGAGAAAGAGGGCGACAGCGAGAGAGAGAGAGAGAGAGAGAGAGAGAGAGAGAGAGAGAGAGAGAGAGAGAAAGAGAGAGGGGGGGGGAGTATATGAAAAGAAAAAGATCGAGGAAGATCGTCAGAGCAGATACAAGGAAATATACTTTTTTCTAACATTTAGAAAAAGAAAAGAAAAAGTGTAAACAAAAAACTCATATCATAAGCAAAAATGTGGGAGTGATATAGATAGACGGATGGATATACGGATAAGAGATAGATAGATAGATTTTTAAAAAATAGAGATACCCATTAGCAGTGACCTAAAAGAGAAAAATGAAAACGCTAAGCCAAATGGGCTGCTCTAAAACACCGCGGGTTATTGTTATTCTTTATGGAAGATATGCGATCTTTTGAATTAATGGTGAGCGCTATACGTGATAGGTTAGCTCTGTTTCCAGTACATTGATTGATTGAATTGCTCCTTACATTTGGATTGTTTCTATGATAGTTGAGGCTGTTGGCATTTTGAGTTTACTTCTGAAATCTATATAATTTGTGGACTGTATACTTTTTTCCCTTTGTCGTTTTGGTTATTATAATAAGGAGAAAGCGTGAAGGCAAAAAGGAATATATCGGAAGATATTATTAATGAAGAAGATGACATGATTTTTTTTTTTTTTTTTTGGCAAAGATGTTGGATATTACATTAACGTCAGTGTAACAGATTTTGATGATGGGGGTGATCTGTTAGGCTCTGTTTGTCTAGGGGTTTCAAAATATTTACAGCCAATCACACGACTCGTCCGTAGAAAAAGGTCCGAAGTCCGCAAGTAAAATTTGCAAACTGGTTAATCCAACATAAGAGCTAGACTATATCTGTAGGTTGACTCAATAATCACTCACTGTAGGTAGACCTAAAACAATCACTCACTGTAGACTGGATGATGTTGACTCACTGTAGACTCGATGATGTTGACTCACTAAATATAATTTGGATTCTTATTTATACAAAATCTCGTCGAATCATCCAGAAAAGGAGATTATAAATCATAAGAGAACATTCTCGGTACACGTCATTAACAATTAGCAACCAATCAAAACAAAGGTAAACAAGGGGTGACGAGATCATTACTAAGCTAGAACTAAGTCGGAGATTCGAGAAGAATCTTGACCATACAAGTGCGGGCTGTGTTCAATAAACAAAACTAAGTTCTTAGGCTTGAAATACAAACGTTATGCAACCAAATAAGATAATGTACATAGATCTAGCCGATCCGCTACCCAAAGTTACGCACCAAAAAAGGGTGAGGAAATGAATAGATCAACTTATACTACAATGCGTTACAGTCAGAATATAGGAAAAAAAGAGGAATGAAAGGAGCAAGAATAGGATAAAGAGCGATGGGAGGTATAAAATTTGTCTGAGAAAGAAAAACCTTCGTAAGATGCAGAAGAAGTTTGCCAAGTATTAATGATGTTGAAGAGAAGGAAAGGTCGTGCATGGGAAAAGCAGGGTCCCGAAAAAGTGTCAGGAGTGAAAAAAAAAATAGCAGAAAAGAAAAAGAAGAGCAAGACAGCATGATAAGCGAGGTTGATGGTGAGATAATATTAGAGTTTTTATTTTCAGGACATCAATGAAGTCAGTGATAATCAAGATAATAACAAAGGAGGAAAGGAAAATATAGACAATGATTTATAAAAATGATAGCAATAGCAAAAGCAATGATTTTGATGATGATGATGATGATGATGATGATGATGATTGTGGTAATAATAATAATAATAATAATAATAATAATAATAATAATAATAATAATAATAATAATAATAATAATAATAATAATAATAATAATAATAATGCAAGCACAACAAGAAGAATATCTCAGCCTCATTATGTGTAAGTATAATGTTTCTCAGTAATCAATAAATTTTTCCTTCGGGCTGCAACAGAGGAATATCTCCTCAGCTTATTAAGAACATAGGTACAGAAAACAATGAAAAAGGTTAACTATTAGTCAAGTTTGAAATATAATGAGCTTTTGCTTTACAGCAACATGATGGCATGATGGAAACCAAAAATAAATTTAATTAAATCTAAGGTTCTATCACCCCAGGCTATTTTTTTTTTCTTCTTTCCTTCGTCTACTTTTTGGGGATTCGTTCTAATTAAATTTGCATTAAGCGCTTGAAACTGGGAATAGGCTGCCATTTGGAGATTTCTATATTATTTGATATCCTCATTAACGATTCCATGCTGCTATTTTTAGGCAGGGAAGATCACAATAGCTGCGCGTGACACACTTGCCAGTGCATGGTAATGCTCTCCCATTAATGTGCTCTACATGTTAAGTCGCAATTTATTATTACAGATCTTGTTGTAAGTCTATAAGACGGCTTATATTTAGTCCCAATGGAATTGATCAAGTTGAAACCTGTAAACCGGCCTTGTATTTAGCTTACATCGGCTATAATGATGAAAATATTCTTTCAAAAACCGACCTGAAGGGGAAGTAGGGAATTAAACAAAGTATATTCATCTCAGTCCCACTGACAGATCACAGTCCAATTTAGTTTTTCGATTATTCTATGTGAGGTTGACATAGTCAAGTTCTTTTTTTTCTGAGCATTCAAAAGGATTTTAAATTGTTTCCTTTTTATGGTTATCGATCATTTCATCTCAACCGTGTTTATGCTGGTACCCATTTATTTATTGTTTATGGCAACATGCAGGCCGTGCATACCCAGTCATATTAGATTTCTCTGACGGTTATGCTTGAATCTTTGTTCGAAGAATATTAAGTCGTGTAGTATTTTAAATGTTTGTTTTTTTTTGCTCAGCCTTTGCAGTTTGAAAAACAAGAGTGTTACTGCAATGATTTGTATATTTAACTTATATTATGAGACTTCAGTCCGTATGAGCAGATTCTTAATACTTTATTATCACTATCAAAAACACGTTCTGCAAAACACAATTGCAATTTTCAAAATGCTTCGTGCTTTGCACAAATTGCTCTCCATTTTTTTATTGAAGTTTTTTTTTTTTTTTTTTTTTTTTTTTTTTTATTCTGGCATTAGACACATTCAAAAGGTTTACTATTCCTTGAGTAAAACCCGCCAATGTAAGAAAACATACTCTTCTTCAGAGTTAATACATTTGCTCACAGTTCATATCAAGTTACAGGCATTCTTGCCAGTCTCGTTAAAACAATAATGTAATGTGAGAATGTAGACATTATTTGATGATGTCACAATAATTACTCTGCCGGACTCATTATTTTGTTGTATATATTTTATTGTTTGTGATGTATTGTAATACTTCTGAATATTTCTTTAAAAAAAAAAAAAAAACGAAGCAAATACTGTGCACAATAACAGTTCGTTTGTTTTTATGTCAACTCTAGACTAGTAGATAAATGTACTAATATAACTTAGTTTTAGTGAGTTAAAGCTTTCTCAATCAAAGCTAAGCAAAATGCCGAGACCACTGCATGTCTTATTCAAGGCCACTCTCCACAAAGTTTGCATATATCCATGGAAAGTCTCTTTTTAACTCATGCGATTGAGGGTCATTATTTATATGCTGTTAAAGTCCATAAGAACCACAAGAAGTACCAATGAAAGAAAAAAAAGGGACACCGATTTTATGCAAGCTGAACACCGATATCAAATCTAATTTATGGCCCTAGCAGCATTTTACCATCAATATGGAGGCAGATGGTTTCATTTTGGCACGTCGCGTCGCGTCACTTCACCTCAGCGTTATATCCTAAAGTCACCAATTTATCTAGGGAAGGAGGTATGAACATCGCTGACATGATCCAAAAAGTTAATAGAAAATTAAGAGGAGCCTTTCAAGAGACGAAGACAAAACTTTTTTAATGATTTTTTTCCTCAAAATCGGTCTATACACCACAATTTTCAAGTTCTTTTTTTCCACAGTAAAATTAAAAGTTTGCAATCAGAAAAAGACAAGTTTGAGAAGATTATTGCCAGGTTTCGACATTGTTTATAGAGCGGGTTCTCTACTTTTCGACCACTGGCGTATCGTGGATGAAGATAGTGGGTAAAGAAAAACTATGATGATGTAACAGAACTGGCAACTTTCCAAGTAGGAAAATACTGTTAGGAAATTAATAACTCATTTCTAGAAAACCAAAGCGGTTACGAATTACAATTTTTCACATAAGAATATCAAATTTATTTATATTACTATTAGGCAAAAAGTTCTCTAAAACGTATGTCGTAATTGTTTGTTCATTTTGTGTGTGTGTGTGTTGTAAAGGAGAAATTGCGTTGTTTCTCTCTGTTTTCTTTTTTTAAGATATAACACATAAAACGCTACGATTTTAAAGTTGAAGATTACAAGCAAGAAAATCTAAGTTGCCTGCCACTATGACAATATGTTTATGTACTATACTCACATGATCATAAATACATGTTTGAGAAATTAAAATAATAATAATAATAATAATAATAATAATAATAATAATAATAATAATAATAATAATAATAATAATAATAGTAATAATAATAAAATTAATAATAATAATAACAAAAACGACGATGACAACAACAACAACAACAACAACAACAACAACAACAACAACAACAACAACAACAACAACAACAACAACAACAAAGAAAAAAGATATCACAACTTTGTCATAGACTTTCCACAAGGCTCTATCTTGAGCTGTAATTAAAAGACAGTCGCAACCTTAGAACTCAACACAGTTAAAAATTGTTCAGACCAGTATCAATTTCTGACGGCCATTACACACAGAGATGGAAAATATATCCACATCACCAATCTGTGTGGCTTATCTGGCTTGTTTGCGTATGCGTAGTATTTTTTCCACTCTACTTTGCTTTTTTGAGAAGTATTTTCTAACGCTGATTTTACTTGCATTATAAATCAGGTGCTTGATTAACCCCCTTGTTTCTCGCTCTCTCCTTTTCTCGCTTTAAATGTTTACAAGACCAACTTACAAAAGCAGTGTTCAGTGTAGTTCATCTATCTTCATGAGAACATAAAACGCTTTCATTTTTCCTTTTTCCCTATGGGATTTCATCTTTGTAGATGTGTATTTCAGTATCCTTCTTTACATTATTTTCTTTCTATCCACAATCGTAATATGAAAATGCCTTCACCCCACAGTCAGCTTTCCGTTTGTTCTGTCTCTCGCATTGCAAATCAATAGTATGCATCTATGCATTTCCGTGAGGATTTTTTTTACGCTTTTCATTTCCGATTTTCTTTGCACATAATTCCCAAGGGAAACAGACATGAATACCAGATCAATGTCGAGGAATATATCAAAAGGCAGGTTCATTTGCATCTATTGTAACCACGGGTGAACATCGTGCACTCCCATTTGCTGTTACTCAGTACAGGCTTGTCTCATGATATTATTTTTCTACGTTCATGAATATCCTATTTTAAGGTTTTCTTTGCCGATAACTGACAATGGCTGTGAATGCTCAAGAGGGCCTGGGAATAATATGCTGTCTCAGTCGAGCTTTGATCTTTTGTGATAAGGTTTCAATCATAAGTATTTATGCTCTTCATAACTGGGTTGAATGTCTTAGTCGCTGCCAGTAGTCTATCATTATGATTCAAGTAAAGAATATATGTTTTAAGCAGTTAAGCTTTTCTAAGCGACTTAAGATTTGGAAAAAAGTGAAAAGTATCATAATAATTATATAAAGTTAAATAATTATAAAACTGTTATAATAAATTTTATTCTTCCACTTTTAAGAACTCATTTCTTTATTATTCGAAAAAAAATGTAAGAAAAAAAAAAAAAAAAAAAAAACAAGAAAGAGGTTCTTACGACTACTGTGCAAATTAGCAGTACATATGCTAGACTCAAATTAGCAGTACATATGCTAGACTCAAATTAGCAGTACACAGACTAGACTCAAATCGGCACAAAGCCCAAAAGTAAACTCAGTCTTTGAAGATAATGAAACGTAAACTACGAACAGGCAATAGATTCAAGGGGGAGAAAAGTGTTTCTGGCCTGCGTACTTAACAAGAAACCCTTTGTTCCCACTTTGTCATAAGAAGCTAATTTTCTCTGATTTGCTGCTAGGCTACTTAACATTTGGATTGCATACAAACGCTTTGTTATGTATCCTAAAATGTAAGTGAAAAGTTACATCTATAAAGCACTTTGAGGACATCGGGATCTCCAAAATATTATCAATATTAGAGTAAGAAGAGAATGTTTGACGAGTATCGTGCCTGTGTGAGTAGTCTTTAGAGCTTGCAGTAGCTTTACGTTTCATGTGTCGGTAAAATCGATGGGCTTTATGACCAAGTCTTGGGGAAAAGCTCGAGCGGGGGAGACTAGTGGTCTCTGTTTCTATATGCATTTGCTATCTAATGCTGGCAGGCCTGCGTTAATGGTGCCAACATATCCACATGGGATTAGAGACTTTAATGCTCGATAGAAAAAGGGAAGTAATGAAAAAAAAATAGACCGGCATGTTAGGCTGGTGAGAGCTCACGGTGTTCTCAATTCAGACTTTAAGTATGAGACACCGGCAGAGAGAAGCATCGCGAGAGACAGAGGGAGAGAGAGAGAGAGAGAGAGAGAGAGAGAGAGAGAGAGAGAGAGAGAGAGAGAGAGAGAGAGAGAGAGAGAGAGAGAAAGAGAGAGAAATAGTTAAGAGACAAACTTAAGAAGGTCGGAGCAAACTTCTTATTCGTTTGTTTTTATTATGGAATAAAGTGGCTATTTATAGCTACATGATTACAGTAACAGGCTTTCGATGCTGGCAACATGATGCTGCTTCTTAGGCAACATTGAATGCAAAGAGCAAATCTTTTTTTTTATATCCAACTTAAAGCAGCACCAATAGGGTTCCTATTTAAACATAACTTACCACAAGAGATCAATTGCCACATTATCACGTCTCCTAAAGACATGTTCCGTTACAAATACAAGATTCACGCAATGATCGAAACCTCACCTGATCCCCAGCAGCATCGATTAGCTCAGTCATGGCTGATCAGGGTAGTGGCGTTAAGCAATGACAATCCATACTTTTCACTAAAGCCTATAGGCATTCGAATCTAATTGAAAACGATTAAGTTTTATTAGTTTTGTTATAAAATAGATGCAAGGGTGTTTGGTTTTCGATTCAGAAATCTTTAAAAGATAACCACAAACCTGAAACAAATTGCCGAGGTAACAATATTGTTTGTTCTATCTAAATTTGTATCATGAAACTAACGTAGTGTGCATTCCTTTTCTGAATACAATACATTTCCACTCAAGATTTATCTATTTAGTTGTCTTAGCTAGTATGCAGGGGATCAAAATCTCTACAAGACCACCTGATCACCCTTATTCAGAGGTAATATTTTAGTACCTTACACGTTACAACTTCAACATTAAAAAAACAAAAACATTTTTCCCTGAGGGGGCAAGTGAGAACCTAGAAACTCTGGTCTACTATGAGAAAGCTCCACTTTGGCCTGTCTCAAACGTCGTTAATTCTAGTTTTCTTTTAATTTTTTTTTCTTTAATTTTGATCCTGTGAATTTTTTTTTCAGCAACTTGATTTTTCATGAGTTTTTCATTATTCTGTGTCGCCACCTACTTGGTTATAAATTGCCTTACGTCCCCTGGGTATCAAATTATTATGCGGGATCGTCCACAACTTGTCAAAAAACAAAATGATATTTCTTTGTTTATTTTATTAGTGTTCCAGTAAGGTTTATTCACGAAATGATGTACACAAGGCTAGAGCAGAAAATCACTCATCTTTTTTAAGGGTTCCTTTTGGACTAAACTCAATTCACGAAGATTGCTCAATTGTTCAATAGGTAAATCGGAATTGATTTAAATGCTATTAAGTGAAAAGTCTACCTGGCATATTCAGAAATGAGAACCTAAGGCGGCCTTTATACTATTTAAACCATTTGCCTCCGTTACATTATTTCAAATTTAAAAAAAATCTTTCATGCCTTACATTCTATCCAAAGGGCAACAATTTAACAGGAGTAATATTTAGGGAGTTATTGTAGTAAGAATAGTGGAAACAATAGAATTAGTGACTGCAGTGATAATAGAAGAAGTAGTAGGGATAGTAGTAGTAGTAGTAGTAGTAGTAGTAGTAGTAGTAGTAGTAGTAGTAGTAGTAGTAGTAGTAGTAGTAGTAGTAGTAGCAGTAGTAGCAGTAGTAGCAGTAGTAGCAGTAGTAGCAGTAGTAGTAGTAGTAGTAGTAGTAGTAGTAGTAGTAGTAGTAGTAGTAGTAGTAGTAGTAGTAGTAGTAGTAGTAGTAGTAGTAGTAGCAGTAGCAGTTAATGTTGTGATAGTGGTGGTGGTAGAATTAGTCGTGGTGATAATAGTATTGAGAGTAAGGCTAGAAGGGAGCAGGAGAAAGAAAAAAAATGATGTGTGCAAGTAACAGAACTTACGTTGTCTTGTTGGAGAAGGGTTCAATTGTATTTCTTTGCCATGCTGATGAAGGAAATAGGATGGGTGTTAAGATTTTAATAAAAACACGTTTACTTCTCCACATAGCTGCTTTGCAAAAGATCATACATCTGCCGCCCTTAAAAAAAGGAAATAAGGACCTAAATGGGACTGAAGCCATTCTTTCGACGCAATAATGAAGTTATCTTTGTTATGGTTCGGCATCCTTTGGTGGACTTTTAAAGATTTGGAAATAGGGGAAAGACTAAGGGTGAAAATGGGGACGGTTAAGGGTTTCATAACCATATTCTTTCTCGGCCTGAAAGGTCCTGTGTGAAGGGCTGCTGTCATGAAGAAGGAAGACATCTTTCCACAACTGCCCATCTCTTTTTTATTCATTAAAGCTGATATGAGCTTTGAATATTGTCTTCAGTGAGTGTATTACAAATTCTAAGTATTGAATCATTATAACACCATCAGTGCTCCAAATACAATACAAGACATTTCCACGTTATGATTGCGCCTTTGCAAATTTGGTGATAGAGATGCAAGGGACTTCAATTGCATCGATGAAGATTTTTCTTCCAGGGTGAAGTGGTCGTACCAAATAATTTATCCATAATTGAAAAGAAAATAGTAGTCACTTACTTCACTTTACAGAGAGTTCTTTGCACCTCCTCAGCCTTTGATGTTTTTGATCAGCAGTCAGCAAGCGGAGTACCCACCTCGCAGAGACCTTGATGTTGGAGTGGTCGTGCGAACTTATTACATCAGACTCTACACTCATGTGTATTTTAGCCGCTAGCTATTAGACAGGTATTCGCCTACACTGAAGTTTCTTCCCTTGATTTCAAATTACGGCCGCCTATCTCGAGAATCATCCATGACATCGATCACTTTTTTTCTCTCATTTTCTAGCTCAGTATTCATAATTGTATGAAAGGACTCTGATCAAGATACACCTGAACCATTTTTTAGAAATAGAGCATGAGGGGATTTCCCTTACAAGTGAAGAAACTTTACCAAAGAAAAATATTAAACAGACTTCATGGCCCTACTGAGGTCGATGTTAAGAATGAAGTTGAGCACATTGGTTTATTACACGTCGCACCTCTTGAATTTTACCAAGCATTTGTATTTGTCCTTCTATTTGAACTAACTTGATAGGTGTAAAAATGCATTGGTCTAGGAAATCTAAGTGGTCAGTTTGAAGACCTACATAGGTAATAATAGGCGGTTGAAGACTAGGGGGGGAGAAGCTAGGATGTAAGGGCGACAATTAAGGAGATGAGATTAAACTATGAGGAAAAAAAGAGATGGGATAAGAAAAAAAACAAGAGAAAATAAAAATGTCCTGCAAACAGCATCAGCAATGGCAGTGTACTTGAAAATCTCTTTTTTACTTTAATGTTTATTTGGGTTCTTTTTTATTCAGAAATCTTTATTCATGACTTAACTGCAGGAAGTTATGCAAGTTCTGTATCAGTCAGGTTACCACATGGTCTGATCTGCCTAACCTGGAGGATGTCATCTGGGGGTGCTGCTTTTCACAGGTAGTTTGACCTTTGATACTGCTGCCGCAGGTGTGCTCTTTCTTTAATCAAACCTCAGGTGTCTTCACAACAGATGGGACCGAGTGAGAACATACGATAAACATTGGGTTATATACCCTTGGCAGAGAGCCACAGAGCTGCGATGGCATGAGCCAAAGTTTTCTGTAATCGACAACGACAAAACACATAATTATGAAAGTATTGGCTTATGTAGTTTTCTAGACAAAAAAGGATGAAAGGCAAGAAGTGTTTCTATTTCTCTGGATGGACTACATGCTGTAAAGTGGCTATTCCACAGCTACTTTTCTATGATATTTGATGATTGATTAACATTGTCTTCGTTTGTGGCAAAGACCATTGTTTGTTAAAATCAGTGTTATGTAGTATTTTGTGATCGGAAAATAATCAGGCACAAATAATTTTCTTTTTTTCATTTTAACCAGATATTATTAAAACCTAACAAGATCATACCGAATGCTTTTTACTTAATTCTGTCGCAATAGATATTAGTTTCGTGAAACATCTAAGCTAGCTATTATGAAACGAATAAAAGAAAATAGTTTTCAACGATATCAAAACGTGATCAGCAAGTTTGACTTAGTCGGGTTGCAGATTTAACTTATCCCTTTTTTAACCTTATTGGTATGCTCTGCTTTGACATAAAGTGCACCACAGCGAGTTTCAACTTCAACTACGAGCATATAGGTTTAATAGGACCTTTCAAATTTTGTGTTGATTAAAGCACTTTTTCTCAACAAGAAAATAAATTATAATCTTATTAAACAATATTGTTATAGTCAAAGTATCTTTTTGTAAAAGAAGAGGCAAGTAGGCATATTTCATCATGAGATTTACAGTAATAGTTGCGCTTGTGGCACATAGGTATGATTTTTTTTATGATTTCTGTTGTTAATTTGCTTTTGGTCGCCTGTATGATCAAGTTTAGGAAGGAAAATTTTATTGCAAAAGAATGGAGGAGATCAAAAAGAGCATTGAAAATAATTTTTATGTGGGATACTATAATCACTATGATTGCAGTAGGTTTAAATTATACTACTTTCATAATGGAATATTTCTTTGAGGTATCATAGCGCAACATTCTCTTACGTCAATCTGTCTAATAAATGCAAACTCTTTTTATAAAATTAATGCCTTACCACTTTCTATGTCAAATCATTTAACATAGGTAGAGAATATAGTGTAATGAGAGTTTTCTCTTAAATTACAGCTGCATGAGTGTAATTTTCTTTTACTTCTCAAATGATGGTAGATATTCACTCTTCTAGAATTATAAATATAATATTGGTTTATGGGGATAATTTCTCATGATTTAAATCCATGTGAATAGGCGATTTAAAAAAAAACCTTGCTTGAGCAAAGAAGTAAAAAATGAAACCTGCCATCATCGAGTGATTTCTTTGAGAGATCGTTCTTCATTCTGTACCTCTCTATCTCCTCTTTCATTTTTCCCTCTCTCCAACTCTTTTTATGTCTATTTCTACCCCCTTCTCTCTCTCTCTCTCTATCTCTCTCTCTCTCTCTCTCTCTCTCTCTCTCTCTCTCTCTCTCTCTCTCTCTCTCTCTCTCTCTCTCTCTCTCTGTCTCTGTCTCTGTCTCTGTCTGTCTCTCTCTCTCTCTCTCTCTCTCTCTCTCTCTCTCTCTCTTTCTCCTCCTCCTCTCTCTCTCTCTTTCTCCTCCTCCTCTCTCTCTCACTCTCTCTGTCTCTTTCTCCTCCTCCTCTCTCTTTTCTCTTCTCTTATTTCTCCCTCAGCCTCTACCTCCCTGTTTTACACACAGATATTCGAATGCAATAATAACCTATCTGTTGCTTGCCGTCGCACCTATTAAAATCTTGATATTTGATTTTCATAGGAAAGGGAGGTGGGAAGAGCGAGGAGGAGGAGTGTTTGCTCTTCAAATTATGTAAAATTTCTAAAACACTAACAATTTAAACCTATTTAAAGTACTGATTACGTAATCATACTGCAATCTCATGAAGGTTGACATTTCCATGTGATTTTGTGATCTAAACAATAGGAAAATTGAATTAATTTTAAATTATTTTTGTTTTCCTATGCGAGCGAGATTTTATGTAAATGGATTTCCCACACAAAGCTGCAATGTTTACAAATCGCTTCATTGTCGCTGGAGTTTGCTTGACGTGAATTCGAAGCATACAAATGTCTGGTTTCAACAGGAAGTGCAAATACCAGCAGGCTGTGCAGCCTAATCGAGTCCTCTAACCACTCAAAGCTAACAAAATAATTATTCAGGTGACTTCCTGCTTCGCTCCGCCTGTTGTTTTCTTGAATCTAGGTCATGAAATACTGTTTGTAAGTTTATGAGTATTCGTAGGTGACTCATCAATACTTCGAAATAGATGGACTCTCAAAGTTCTTTATGGCTAACCTCGTTTGAGACTCTGAAACTGGTACAGGAAAATCGATCGAGTATTTCTACTCGGTAAATTGCAATCTTCACTAAAATAGTGTTTGCGCTATTATCCGTCAAACTAGTAAGATTTCGGGAATGCGACTGGTAGAAAATCAAAAGTTTATCTTTTCTGCAGAAGTATTCAAACAATTTACAAAGCTGTGCTTGTGCGAGAATCAGTTTTTCAGCTTCAACAAGTGACAGTGGCTACACTAAACTATTCAAAAGTACTGACGCTTTTTCAGTGGGCCCAAAGATATAAAACAAAGAAAGCTAATTCCCTAATTACAATTCCACAAAGGAGATACTATTCTTCAAGTTGTTCACAACGGGCGTCTTTTTTAAATGCCTCTAGTGTTGTTAAAGCTAAATCAATGCTATCTTTTTTTCTGAAATTTGATCCCCTATTGTTGTTATTGCAATTTTCTCTATTAATGGGGGACACATACGGTAAAACAATTCGTTAAAAAGGCGTATAACAGCTTCATTTTAACAAGATGTGTGACCTTTTACGGCACCGGGTTTTGCTTGGTACTAGAATATCATCTACATTAAATCTATACTGAATTCGAATGTTTTATTGTTTTAGCTTGTTTTCAGCAATTTGAATCAAAATCTATTATGGAAATGCTCATCGTTGAAAAGTGGCTCGTTCTCCGAGTCGATGGCTACTTTATGAAATAATATAGTTAATAGACAAAGAGAGGATATGAAGTGATAGAGAGAGAGAGAGAGAGAGAGAGAGAGAGAGAGAGAGAGAGAGAGAGAGAGAGAGAGAGACGGGGGAAAAGAAAAGAAATAAAGGCAGAAAAATAGGATAGGAAAAGATGAAAGTAAGAGAGAATGAGAGCGTATAGATGGGTTTTATTACAGAACTGAAGTGACTGTTCTACATGTTGCGAATATGGAGTCAACACACGGACGGATTCATGGCATTCAGCAGATTGTACAGGATCTCTCACAGATAGTGCGTCTTTTCTTGACATAGCCTATTGACATATGCATGATTTCCAGATTCTCTGTTTATGAATCACAGAGGCTCTACATGTAATCTGAGCAAAACATTTTTTTTTTTCGGTAACTTTAATACAGTCCTATCTGCTGTGAGCTGCTACGAGGCTATGGATTTTATTAGTTGGCGATTGTTTTCTTTCCATTTCTGCGCACAGGCTGTAAATACGACGTTAGAATGTGTTGTATTAGACGATAATACCTTCGAGCTTTTAGTCTCATGGACTGAGCATGATCTGTGAAAGTGGTTTGGTTTCCATTTCTGAGATTGATTCAATTTTTTACCTTTCAGTTCTGTGAAATAAACGAAAGCGATGACATTGAATATATTCTACTATATCTCCCTATGCCAATTATTTCCTCTTACATTCTTCAACGAAATTTACGAAGGTCTGGGCTGATTTAGCTAATTTTCCAGACATTTCAGCATCATCCTACAAGCCAAAACTAGTAGGATGTTGTTGAAATACAAGTTTGTGTGTAAATTTATGTGTATGGATTGTCTGTTCTCACTTCAGATGAATCTCTTGAGCAGAGATAGCAAGAACATGAATTATCTCTCGCTCTCTCTCTCTCTCTCTCTCTCTCTCTCTCTCTCTCTCTCTCTCTCTCTCTCTCTCTCTCTCTCTCTCTCTCTCTCTCTCTCTCTCTCTCTCTCTCTCTCTCTCTCTCTCTCTACACATTATATATATTAGTGTGGCTAGCGATTTGTGAAACTGTTTGACGATCAAATCCCTCAAATTTAGATTGAAATTTGAATTTTTGATGCGAACAAGAAATGAGTGTATACAAAGTAAATATGCGTTAAAAATATTCATTTTTTTAAATAACTAACACAATATTACCACATAATATTACTTTTCTAAGTTCTGCAACAAACCATTGCAGTTGCAGTATGGTGTAATTAAATTACCACACCTTTTTTGCGTTGGACGTGGAGTATGAATTTTTTCTTTTTATTTTTTTGGTTAGGTTTTTGTTTATTATTATTTTTTTTTAATAATTTTTCTTGTAATTTTTCCCTCCTGGTATCACAATTGTGCTAAGCTAAAGAGCTAAATGCACAGTTGGGTAAAGTTGTTTATGGTTGTTCAGATTCTTGCCTAATTGGTGTATTCAATTGACATTTTCGTATCAAGCTTGTGGATCTTATTTGTAAAGTGATCTTATTTTGTGCTTGAGTCTTAGTTACGATTATTAATCGTTTCAACGTTTTTAAAGTCTTTTTCAGGCTTTTTATGGGGACAAGCTTTTTCTTGTTCTGAAGACCTTGAGTTATGAAAATATCGCTTTCACATCATGAGAAACATTGGCACTCCACAAAAGGCGGTTATTTTTTGTTCATTTTGATTGTTTTATCAATTTTTTTTATTATTGTTGTTTTTGGGAAGGTCTTTTTTACACCACTTTGAACAAAAGAAAATTAATATTTCAAGAAATTGTTAGGGTTTTTTTAAATTGTTTCACTGCAGCCTTAAAGGTAGCAAGATTGCCTATATTCCTTTACTTTCACGAGTATGAAACTATACTGAAAAGTTAAAACAATCAAATGTTTTTCCAACACGATTGCTTTGTCTTATTGTAAGTTTTCGAATTCGCTATAACTTCGTTGTATATCTATAGCTAGGACATAAAAGAGAGATCGTTAGAAGCTAAATAAGGATAACAAAAATTGATATTAGCCTAGTTATTAGTAGAAAGTAAGAAATCTTCAATGTATTTTCTTTTCTTTTTTTTTCTAATAAAAGCCACAGGTGAGGCGAGAAAAACTAAATATTCTTTCAATAACTGTTGAATAAATTAAGCGTCCTTGAATTCAATCTTATTATAAAGATAGCTCTTACAGGGTTATTGATCGGTTCAAGAGAGATGAACCTTTTCTGAATGCCCAGCACGTCTTTTTAATGACACTCAAGAGGTTAGATCGAGCGCGAAGTTTGACAATTCTGACAGGCGAATGTGCCATGGCTGCGTGCCCAGGGCAAAAAGCCAGATAGGACGTAAAAGAAGGGGGAAAACATAAGAGTAGAAAAAAATCTGAAAGGGTGAAATAGGAGAAAAAAATAGGAAAGACAGGGAGCAGAAATGAAAGTAAACCCAAGAAAAGTATAGAAGAAAAGTTTGGGAAGACTGTGAGAATAATGGAAATTGACGCATAAGGAGAGACATAATAGATTAAAAAAGATCGTAACGGATAAGTGAGGGATGGGTGGGGTATAGATGGAAGAGACAGACAGACAGACAGACAGACAGAGACAGAGAAAGAGAGATGGTTCAGTGCAAAAATTAGAGAGGGTGAGAAAGAAAGAAACATTAGCTGCAAATGAGATGGGGAGAGAGATTCTAGATGTAATGGAGGTCAGCGGGGCAAAGGAAGGGGGGGGGGGGAAGAAGGTGAAAAAAAGAAAGCAGAAAAATAGATGGAAATTAAAAAAATCGAAACAGGAAGAAAAAAAAGTTTTTTTTTCCTCAAAATTTTTTAAAAAGAAATAAGAAGGATAGAAAGGGGGGGCAAAGAGTGGGAGAAAAAAAATTAGTTCAAGAGAAGAAAACAAGAAGGAAGAAATGAAGAAGAGGTGGGAAGGATGAGGAAAAATATCAAAGAGAACTTCTAGAGAAAAACTGCTAAAAGAACCAAGAGCACAACACGAAGAATGCCAATCTCTAAATGAAATATGCCTGCACATCTTTAATCCCTCGGTTTAATTACTCTGATGCTAAATCAGATCCTTTTAATATGTTTGCTTTTTTTAGGTTTTGTTTTGTCTTTGTATTTTTTAAGGAGGCTGCAGAGCCATTTGTGTGAGAGATGTAGTAAGTTGCCCAGGAAAAAATGTAAACCAAATTGTTAATTATATGAATTTTATATTGTAGCTTTTTTTTTTAAGGTATTGATTTTAAAGAGGCAGTGTTAACTGATAAGGCAATTGCTGGAAACTAAAGCCGCCTAATAAAACAAGAGAAATAGAGTGGGGAAAAAGAAATTGATAGAGAAACAGAAAGCGAAAACTGGTTCACTGATTAATTAATTTTTTACAAATTCAATCTGCCTTTCATGAATTTATAATATAAACAGAAAACTGATAAAGAAAGAAATAGAAAAAAAAATCGTAAATATCGATACCAGAAAGGCGCATGAAAGGTGAAAGTGATTTAAGTATTACTGTGGAAATTTTTACAAGACAGTAAATCACGAAGCTAGTGTTTCTCAGTTTCCTTACTGTTGTTTTTTTTTAAAATAAATATCAAGCGCGCAAAATACTCAAGAGCTTATTTGAAAAAAAAAAACAACAAATGAGAAAAGTAAAATTTGTGGCTCGGTCGCACATGCTGTAAAACACATGAATCAGAAACAAGTAAGCACGGACGTTAATTAGGATTTATTCAATAAAAAATGTCAAGTAAAGTTTTATAATTTCTGAAAGACTGTGAAATATCAAAAAGATAAATCTTTACACAACAAATGAATATATTAAAAAGCTTATAGAGACTGAGAAAATCAGGCAGCACCGCGCCAGAGAAGAGATAAGCACTTTAAAAATAGAAGATCAATAACAATAAGGCAGAAGGGAGCTGCTCGAAATGAGCAGCATCGGAGGCTAGCAAATTTGGAAGAACTCATGTTTAAATTATTACGCTCTGTCTCTTTCGGTCACCCTACAAGGTAAGAACACTTTGCTTCTATTTGTTGAAACTTTGATCACGGACAGGATGGAGATGGAGAAAAAAGAATTAGAGAGGCAGACAAGCAAAGACACAGAGATACAAAGTAAGAATAGAGATGAAGAAAGATATAGAGGAAGAGTTCTACCATTTGCAGTAATTTGATATAGACTAGAAAAAGGAGAAAGTGAGAGAGTAAGGGGACAGGAGAAAAAGACAAAAGGAGAAAAAAGGTTGTCCAAAAAATAGATAAGGGAATTCGAAAAAGAGATGATAATGCTATGTATCGGCTGAACTCAGACTTCTACTTTGGGATATTAACAAATTTTGTTACTCTTGTTTGTATTATCCCGTCCCATCTGTTTTAAGAGTCGTACGAGATGAAACACGTTCTGCTTTGACCCACTGCTGGCTTAGTCTACCTCAATGTTCGATGTAATAAATCATCAACAAAAAAAATAATATCTGACTGCACCGCGCAATAATATATTCAAATGCTGCTACATAATAAATTTTTTTAAATTATCAAGCGTGAGAGTGTTTTAATTTTTAAAATCTCCTCTATCTGATCGCTGCGTTCTAGACGGCGGACAGGCAAAATGATAGAAATGGATGCGAGAATTGTGGATTCCGATAGATGAGTTTGTTTTAAAGAAATTGTTGTTAGTGCACTTTATCGAAAGAGAGATGAAGCATAATGCAATAAGATGAAACAAGTTTTAGAACGCTCTGAGATAAATACGAGTAGTTTGCATTTAAGGAAAATAAAACCGAGCCGAATAGAGAGACACAGTAAGAGAGAAGGAGAAAGAGAAAGAGAGCGGGAGGAGAAGTATAAAATGGAATTGAGGGAAATGAACTTGTGATTCAATGCATTGAGAAAGGTTTTACAGGAAGGTACTTGGATTATCACGGTCTGTCTCACGTCACAAGTCCAGCAAGTGGACAGACGCCCTGAGCTGAACCGCAGTTTGATTTTCTGGTTCAAGTCACTTCGGTGTTCCATCTACTACATCAGGGATAATCAAGTCCTACATCTCTAGCACGGGGAATTGTGTTAGAGGATGTCTTCAGGGCACGGGGGCGCTAAACTGGCACAATTTAGCTTTGTTCAACAATATAGGATGCAAAACTATCGTAAATTTCAATTCAAAGCGCTGATGTATTTCTGTAGAGTATAAGATAATTGATTGTGTAGCCGCAAATAAAGAATGTGGCTGGGCTGACAGGATGGTCTGGGTGTTTACAAAAAGTTAGCGAACTCGGCTGAGAACAGCGTGAAGATGGCCTGCTCGGTAAAGCACATCAATAGGGGTGTAGAACAGTGTGAGCTTCGTTTTGACCATCTGGTCAACAGTCCCAAAGCTCATGTTTCTTTAAATTATTGTTGATTTTCTTGATTGACTGTAGTGGAATTCTGAAAGAGCCCTATCTTTGGCCTCACATAATTTTGGATGTATTTTTTTTAAATAAACGTCATTTCTTTACATTTTTATAAACCTTTTGTTTGTTGGACAAATCAAGGCTTTTAATTGTAAGAGTGGAATATCATGTTTTCCATATGGTTAAAATGTTGTTTAATTGCCTTTCTTTGATTCTTTGAAAAGTAAATAGTGTAATGTAAATTGAATACCTCATAATTGTTTAAGATATAGGCTGGAGTAAGTGGCAAAAAGTTCTTGTTTTAATTACCGCTGATCAATTGTAATAATAGTGTTAACCCTACTGCTGCGCAGCACCTAAATTTAGCTATCGTGGCCTCTGCGGTACTTTAAAAAATATTTCATCCCACCTGCAGATAAGCACGAACGCAGGAGTGGGTTTAATTCAGAGAAGATTTTAACTATCAATAGGCATTCTGTTTCATATCGATATTTCTTATCTTCCTAGAAACACAAAATAAGGTTTAAACACAAAAGTGTAAAGCCATAACAAAATTCTATTCCATTCACTAATTCAAATAAAAAAAAAAGAAAACATAATGCAAATAATGGTCATGAGCGGCGATTAAAGGTTTAATTAGGCTAGGATGAAGCAATACGAAAAATAATGGCTGAAGATTTTAACACACATTAACGGAAAATAGCAAAGATGAGATAATGAGATCGAAAGCTCAAAACCGAGCAGAGTAGAAGACATAGCGTGCTGGCATCAGAGTGAGGATGTCCTGCTAGATGGGACCAGCCTTGGACCTTAAAGATGCGAGGAGAATGGATAAGAAGTTAAGCAGTGTTTTATATAAACATGAAAAATTATTGGTTTTTCCCCATGAACTCTTTGGTTTGGTCTATTGAAGAATGGAAGAGATGATTCAATAATATCTTTTTTAAATTAATTAAGGCAATTTAGGCGGGCATATGTTAAGGTCTGTGCAGCCGTATCTGGTTGCAGTTTTTCTTTTAAATGTTTTTTTTTTTTTTTTTTTGTTAGTTGCGGGTTTTTTTTAGGTTTTTTTTTTTTTTGTTTGTTTTGTTGTTGTTTTTTTTTTTTTGAGGGGGGGTGTTCAGTTTCACGCCTTCGAAGTTTAAATGCGTTTTCAGATAAAGATAAGCAACTTACTAAACTTCTTGAAAATTTGCAGCATTAATTTTTGTTCACAAGGCGCTTTGTCTGAAGCTACTGCTTTAAGCTTTGCAGATGAAATAAGTTTTATATCTTAATGATAAAAGCTAGCTGCAACAGCTCTATCTCAGGAGAATCGTAAATTTTAAAACATAAAAAAGACTTGCAAAGACTGCCCAACAGATGAAGCTTGTGTAAATCTTGATGTTTTTTTTCATCTCTTTCATTATTACAATCATTGAATCTGAACATATGTTTTTTCTAACTAGCGGTAGTGAAAAAAAAGAAACTCGGCATAAATCAATGGTTTCTACCTAGAGGATTCTTACATTAATTTTTCTGGGATTTTTTGTTGAAAGCGCAGGAAAAGTATTGCAGTTATTTTACATTCTTTCAAACAGTTTTTTTTCTTTCTTATCGATCTTCTCCGCATTTTGAGCTTATCACGCAACTCGCATGCCCCTCTTAACTCAAGTGTGGTGGAAACAGTTTGTTTTTATTTAATAACGTAGCGTATGGACCGTTTGAATAGAGATTGATAGACTGATTTATTTCGAGTCTCTACTCTGACAGAAAGTTAAATACATGTTTCCTGAAATGAAGAGGAGCAAAACCCAGGCAAAATTACGCGCTTTGTGAGTTTCCAATGGAATTGTTTGGTCTAGTGGTTTTCAAGTCTCACTTTATAGCCGTTGCCCGTACAAGCGACAGTTATGTTAACGACCTTGCATCTTTTATACAAGAACATTTTACTCCCTGCATTTAAGAGTTTCGTAATTTCACTTTTTGAAAACCATTGAAGAATACAAAAGCAGAAAAATAGTGAAAAAAAAAAGTTTACACATTTTTTTTTAATCGGGCATGTTCTTTTTAAATTTGCTTAACGGCAATGTTGTGGAGATTGAATGTCTCCAGTGTTCTTCTTTTCGCATTTTATCTCAACCCATTCTCGTTGTTTATGTCTCTCTTCCTCTCTCTCTCTCTTTCTCTCTCTCTCTCTCTCTCTCTCTCTCTCTCTCTCTCTCTCTCTCTCTCTCTCTCTCTACCTCTACCTCTCTCTTTGTCTATTTTTCAACCTGTCTCTCTATTTTTCTCTCTGACTCTCTCCATCTCTCTCAATCTCTGTTTCTTTTTCTCTCCCCTTCACCACCATTCCTCCTCTTCTCTCTCTCTCTCTCTCTCTCTCTCTCTCTCTCTCTCTCTCTCTCTCTCTCTCTCTTTCTCTCTCTCTCTTTCTTTAGCTCTTTTTATCTCTACCCCTCTCTCTCTCTCTTTATCCCTCCCTCTCATCTAAAAGCTTATTTTTTCCTTGCCTCTAACTTTCATTCCATTAGTCATGTTATCTGCGTCTGCCTGAAATGCACCTTTTGGTCCTCTTTTCCATAGTAAATTAGGACAAAATATAAATTTTTTCCATTACAGTTTGTATTAATTATAGATTTCATATGAAGTATCATATCTACGGTTCTGAGTACAATAAAACGTGTCCCTTGTTCAATAATGTTTGGAAATAACCAAGCACCTGGAACCAACGGTTCATGAGATTTATCGTGGATGAAAAGCAAGGCTGCAGAATACTATAAATTGTGAAATTAATTGTGGGAGAAAAGTGATGTTGGTCACTTACAAAACTCATTCATTTCTCCGAGACTTTAAGGTAAAGAAATAAAGACTTTTAAACTGATTAAAGACTAATTCCTAAAGTAGGCTCAGTCTCTTTTAGTTCCGTCTAAATTAAAAAGTCCGTTATTAATCTATGCATCAAAGAAATACAAAACGATATAATTTTCTTTTTTATCCTTGGCACAGAGCTATTGCAACCGGACTTTTTGACAATTCTCTGCGAACCATTGAACACTTCATATTCTGCAAATCTCGGAGTGGGGTATCTTTACTCTCGTCATTCAAAAAAAAAAAGGAATGATTGTAAATAATTGTTTCAAAATCCCCAGTACATGAAGATGATCTCATTTCGTATAGCAAGTTTAGAATAATATATAGACAACTGATAATTACCTGACATTAATTTTGAGGGCTCAAACTCATGAGTCCCTTCAAGACTGTGTTATGGTGAGCACTCGTCGAGCAAACTTCCACTCACACAAACATAAAATCCATACCCAGCCTCCACACCCTGGTCATGACTGCCTTGGCCATGGGAGGCAAGCCCTGATCTGTTTATTCTGTCTCACTCAATGTAAACTAAGGAAGTCCGTTCTCTCTTTGCTAGCTTCGTTTTATGGCCCAGGTCTGGCTTTTGTCTTTCGTCTCTGTCAAGGGTCCGGCCTACTATGGCGTAAATAAAACTTGGGGCGCTCAGATATATTGACTCCAGCACTCGCAGATACAAGTACCAACGTGAATCTATATATACTGAGGCAGGAAGTGAACTCACCCTGCGAAGCATGTCGTAAAGATGGCCTGTTTTCAGCATAAACCTCTAGATCTAGGACGGGTGACCTCTATCAGTATATTTATGGCCCAACAGTAACAGTGGCAAAGTTCAGTTTTGTGATTGTTTTATTTTTATGACCTATAAAGGATAAGATAGTTCATACAATGATATGTTTCGCTTATTGAGGTGGGATAGGGGCTTTTTAACGTATTCAAGGACTATTTTTAACTTATGTGGGCTGGTACCAGAGAATTCTTACAAATGCTATTAATTTTCATTTTTCGGAGAGTATAGGTTGGAAAAGGGTTTAGAAGAAATTTGGAAACAGTTAATAATTTATCGAGTAAATACCTGCAGTTTTAACAGTGCATTGCTTTTGAGAAAAAGACGATGGTTCTTTTCTTTGTTTGTTTTGTTCTGCTTATGCTTTTTTATGGGTTTTTTTCGCTTTATTCTAGTGTTCCACTGAAGTTTCTCTTTAACTCATGCAAACAATTTTTCGAATGAATACAGCAATTTATATGGATCTTGCATAAGCTTGAAATTTTTTCTTTCACAATAACTTTATCCTTTCATCCCGGACCTTTTGTATATAATGCATTCAATGTGGAAGTTAATACGTTAATCTTTTTATTGAAAAAATCATGATCGGAAATTTGAGTATCGATTCTTGCCCATCAAATAATGTTTTTCGTATCATCAATTTAGCTCTCTCTTCTCATGAGGTAGGTTGATAGTCATTTCTCTGAATGTCTTATCCTTTCAGTGTGGAGATCGATACCACGAGAATCTTCCGGCTATATATGGTATTTTAAATCCGACAACAACGAATTTGATAACGTAACAATCAATTCGTTGTCACACACTTCTTCTCATTGACGGGTTGTATGAGAAAATCTCTCTCTCTCTCTCTCTCTCTCTCTCTCTCTCTCTCTCTCTCTCTCTCTCTCTCTCTCTCTCTCTCTCTCTCTCTCTCTCTCTCTCTCTCTCTCTCTCTCTCTCTCTCTCTCTCTCTCTCTCTCTGTCTCTCTCTCTCTGTCTCTCTCTCTTTCTGTCTTAATCAAATTTGTGTGAGTTTGTATTTTACTTGAGAGAGGGTAAAGGAAAGGGGGGGGGGAGAAGGGTGAAAAAAAAAAGTTGTTATATGCAATATTATAATTTGCAGTAGTAGTAAACGCTGAACGGTATCCACTTAAAAATACATCAAAGCCCTTGTTTAAAGAATTAGTTAATGATCGTTGAAAAATTATTTTTCGTTTACTAATACATCCCTTTCCCAGCAATGATTATCATAACTAGAAAGAAAAGTGAAAATTATTATTGTGACTGGGTTTTTTTAATTTTCAAACTTTATTCGCAATATTAAAATAATTTAAAAATTTTTAATTGTTTAAAGTTGTTTATAATTATGCTCTCATATAAAGGCTAAGAATTCTTGGGAAAAAATTCTTAAAGGTGCATTGCCTTGCGGTAAATTCTAGCTGCCTATTGATTTTAACCAAAATGATAATGAATATTTAAAGCAATCTACAAAAATAGATTTGGATTTTACAAAACTAGCTAACTTTTCTTATAATAAAGTAGAATGTCATTTAAGTTGCTTAAGAAAAGGGCAAGCAGACTTTCCAGGGTTGCGTTCCACACTTGTATTGTTGAACATTATTTCATCCGGCAAGTAAAGTTAGTCATTATAGAGCTACCAACGAATTATTTTGATGTGTATAAGTAACTGATGCAATTTGTAATCCTTTGTAAGGCCTTCTCTCGATGCTAGGGAAAAAAAAACCCGAGAAATTTTCTATTGCGGAGTCTTAAGATTATTATGTAAAAACTGAAACGTTCCAGTGGTATTTTGTTCTTTCAGTTAAAATCAGATTTGGATCTAGATTTTTATTCGCATTACTTTTTTTAAATCAAATCCGTAGATAAAATGGTCTGTTAGTTATAATCAAGAGATTCTAATGAGAATGTGTAATCGGAGGAACAATGCAATATAATTGCATATAATTATATTATGCTTTTAAAAAAAAATGTTAATATCTTTTTAAGAAGCGAAATTGTTTTTGTATTTAAATCATTGTTCGGTACTCCTGTGAGTTTTGAATAATCTTGAGGTCTTATTTTGTTTCAAAATTAAAACTTTTCACTTAAACAACTTTCATTTTCCGTCTCTGCTTCCAACCCGCTATGATCCAGATACCCACAGCTAGTCTGTAAGGTTCCCATGATTCCAAGATTCTCGGCTTGAGATGAGAATTTTTCCGCACCAGGAAAGACACAGACTCTTCAGATGTTAGCAAACAATCCAGCACTAGAGCCAAATCTTTCTATTTCCGGTAAAAATTTCCTCTTTTCAGCGCCATTTTACAATTTCCTGCTCCCCCTTCTCTTTCCATTTCCTGTCCTAGCCGAACAAAAGAGGTTCAATGCGTCCATTTCAATCTTCTGTTCTCTTTTAAATGGAAAATCGAGGAAAGTACGGCCGCTTAGACGGACGTAAAGAATCATGAGAGAAGTACTACAGGGCATGGAAAGCTCAGAAATTTAACTTCCAGCCAACCTGTCAAATGATAGAAGTGACGTGAAGTTCTTTCTTTTTTTCATTTTCATTTTTTACAGATATTCAACACTAGTTTCTTAACTTGCGCCCTTTTTCCAAAAAAAATATAAATAAATAAAGAAAAGTTTTTCTTGAATGATGAATTGATTTTTGTTAGGTCCATCTACTCAAGTCTAAAGATTTTTGGGGCACAATAATTACATTATTTACTCATTATAGAAACATTTTAAAAATATTTTAATCGGTGGTCATTATTTTTCTGGAAAGTGGTGTTTGTTTGTTACATAATGGTGCTGAAGATAATCTCATTGCCGTTGTTGCACACACACAGACACACACACACACATATATATATATATATGTACATACGCACACATATGTGTGTGTTTCTTTGTTTTTAGTAGCAAAGTTTTTGTAGTGCATTGTTTTTCTTTTTAACAATTTTCATCATCAATTATTTTTATTTTGTTCTTACAATAATATTCTGCTTCAATGATGTATAATCAACTCCACATTCGAATCACAACTGTTTGTCACTGTAAATATGAAGTGCATAATAATACTTTTAAAAATTTAGTTTTTGCTGCCAATAAAGAGTAGATTTTCTTAAACACCAGAATTTAAATATCTAAAGAAGTTTTAAGTAAATAAGATTGAGAGGTGAGGCAACCTTTTAACTGTAGGCTTCCGATCGTACAGTCCTAGCCATGCCGTCGGTATGGGATGTGATTGTGGTCTCATTCTTCAGTTTCTCTAACCCTGATGAATGTTGATTTTTGTGCAAAGTGGTCAGAGGCTCTCCAGTTTTGGAACGGTTATATTAATCAGATATTATGAGAACCAACCATTCGCTGTCTGTAAATCTGGCTGTTCGCTGGGTAGTTGCAGTCGTGACCATGAAGATTTCAGACCCAGGAACTAAATGCTTTGTTAAGGTACATTGCGTGAGAATCGAGATGTTAACCGCATGTCCAACATCTGCATCTGGGAGAGGACGAGAGCAGGAAGTTAGTAACTTTAGTCGACAACGGTAGTGGAGCAAATGCAAACGAGCTTTTCTTTTTCCTTCAGGCATTTCGGTCTACCGATCTACCACTTATGGTGTAATCATGATGTCAATAACGTTTCGAAATTCCTGGGGTTTTTTCTAGTTAATCGCAAGGCGGTTGATGGAAGCTCCAGCGATTTGAAGCTCGCATAATATCCTGCAGGCTGCAAGGAGACAAATGGAAAGTCGGTGATTATTTTCTAGAAATTAAAAGTATTTCTTTAAGACACTGCCTGGAGGATGAAAGTCACCTTTCCATTTTACTGAAACGGTTTTTGTAAGAAAGTGCCAGGAAAAACTGTGTGAGGCTTTTTCACTACGTTAAGATTACTTTCAATTTTGAAGGAATGTGTTTAAAAGTTGCGATTGTGAAAAATAGTAACTAGACAAACAAGCATTTCAAATGCTCGATTGACTGTATTTCTCTTCAGGCATAGACTTTCTTATCATAACTTATTTGAATACTTAGTGTTATTCTCTCTACTAACAGTATTGAGTTTCACTAGTTTGTTTTTAAGGCAATATTAAAAGACTGATACGCAAAGGAAAATCATGAAACGTTCTTTTCATATTGCCAACTCCTCTTTTGAGTTTTAAGTTGTTTTTTTTTAAATGTGTTTTCCTCATTGGAAGCAGACTCAGCGATGATGAGAAAACATATTAAAGACCCCAAAAACGTTTTAGTTTGGTAAAAGGCTTCTTTACATCTAAACATAGGCTCTGGTTTCCTATCCCATCTTTACTGAACATTATAAAATTAATTTGATTTTCCCATCCCCTGTGGGCTGTCAAATAAAGCTTGATGCAAAGACCTATTGCCCAAAGCACACAGGGGTTTCATCAATCAAGCAATTAGATCTAGCCAATCTCGTCTCACAGATTCCACATCTTCCATCGCCGTGAGCAGAAGCAACTCCCATTTTCCATCTGTTCTTCCTTCAGTTCCATTCGGCCGTTAATGAGGCAGGCGGAGATCATAATCTATTGTCTGGTTGACTTGTGTGATTAAGCGGTCTCCTGCTTGTGCCAGTGAATTAAGTCAATTCCTAGAATCTTCTTCAGTTAGTTTTTCCATCACTAAGTCACCGAAAATGTTTCTTTTTATCCAGCTCTTCTCTCTCTCTCTCTCTCTCTCTCTCTCTCTCTCTCTCTCTCTCTCTCTCTCTCTCTCTCTCTCTCTCTCTCTCTCTCTCTCTCTCTCTCTCTCTCTCTCTCTCTTTCTCTCTGTCTCTCTGTCTCTCTCTCTCTCTCTCTCTCTCTCTCTCTCTCTCTCTCTCTCTCTCTCTCTGTCCCTATCTCTCTTCCTCTCTCTCTCTCTTTATCTCTCTCTCTATTTCTCTACTTTTTAAACTAATCCATCCATCTATTTTTCTATTATTCTATCTATCTATTTATTCACCCACTCTATCAATTTTTCATTCTATTAATCTATTTTTTTCCTGTCTATACATTTTTTTTTCTTTATCCCCATCTTGACAACCCATCCAAATTATATTTGCATTACAAAGCCATCCCTTTTAGCTTTTCATGATTTTCTTTCTATTATTTAGAATTATTATTCCTTTTGGACCACCCTCTCAACAATGAGTTATTGCTTCGCATTTTAGTTTGCTTTCCAGCGCCGATTTCCTGGCAATCCATAATTCAAAGAATAAAAAAATAACACATTCAAAGAAAAAAAAAACTAATAAAAGGCATGAAAATATGTTTCTCAGCGAACCCTTTTGTTAACGAAATGAAATTACTAATTATAATTAAATTCTTGTCGCCCAGTTAAAAGAGTTCAAGGGATTATTCTATTTGTGTGGAAAGCTATTTATCAGCCTAATAAATTTGACAAATGGCTATGCTTTAGCAAAGAGCAGATTAAGGTTTAGAAAATTTAATCTTTTGGAATAAGAAAAGTTTTCATCGATTCGAAATATGTGTTGTTTGGTATGTGAAAATATTTTAATTATTTTCCATTTTTACCTAATTGCAAAAAATGGATTCATTTTTCAAACCTGTGTTTGTTTCACAGAAAAGGCAAGGTATTAAAGGTACTTAGCGAAGTTGAAATTTTAAAATAGCTGCCATCATCATTGCTTCATGAAAAAAGGCGTGAATAAGCAATTGTTGAATATTTGCATCTTTGCAGAGAGCAGGACAAAGTAAAATCACTGCTCCCTGAATGATTTTTTTTAGGTGGGGGGGAAGGGGAAGGATTCGAAACACTTAGCTTCTTAAGCATTCTCACTTCTCACTCTTACTTTAAAATAGGTGAAGTTCAGATTTTAGCCATTGTGATAATTTCAAAGACGGTTTAAGTGTTTAAAAATGCAGACTGATGGGATCGGGACTTAACATTTGATTACTAATATTTTCATTAGGAGCTCTTGATTGCTCAATGCTTCTTTACTAATTTTCTACGGGAAGATAATACAAAATTAAACCTATGAGATAAAGAGTCTTTGCCATTGTTGTAAATATCTATGCAAGTCGTAAAATGGATTTTGGACGAGCTAATAATTATCTTGCGTGCACATTTTTTTTTAATTGCACAGTATTAAATCTAACTCGTTGGTGGTGAAACGTTTCATAAAAACTTGATTGGTGCACAGGGCATACCTCCATGGTTACAAAATTAATATATTGGGCTATTTTATTATGTGTGTACAGATCTGAAAAAGATGGTTTTCCCCCAATTCCCAGTCTTCCGCAGAGTCAAAATCCAAAGTGTGTGACCTTATTAAGTTTATAAGTTATAAATAGATCATTGTGAATCTCTTCTTGTTTGCCCTACTTGCCTTCGCTTCAATCAATTTAAACGAACGAAAAATCAATTGTACCTTAAATTTTTGTATCGCTATATGGAGATTCATTCGGACTTTATCCTCCTGGACAAAGCAGCTTGTTTTACATTTGAAAATATTTGCATTATATAATTTTTTGAGTTATAATTAAGATTTTAATTTCGTTGATGTCTGTCTGCTTTTGGACAACGCGATGCACAGTTATCCCACTCAGGAAGAATGTAAGTGGATTTCTGTGCACCATGCTTGGAATGATTTGGAAACGCACATGTCAGTATAATAATGGTAGCAATCATAGAGCATTAGGAAAGAACATGATTGACTGAGAGAGGACCACATAAGCCAAATAGTGTTATTCCCTTAATTACGGGGCTCATTAGCAGGAATAGCAACATAGTTTTACTTATGCATTGATACCGCTGCCACAAAGTACAAATACTTGAGGCAGCTTTTTACCAAGGCAAAACTTGTAAATTAGATCTTCAACGTTCGACAGAAACTTAAATCACCCTGTTGTGGATTTGTTTTATGAATCAAAAAACTAAACTTTATAAAAGGACTCATAGAGGGAAGCCTGTTAATTATGGAATGATTTCACTCAACATCGAACCTTGTTGCTTTTTTTTTAATGATTCGCCGACGACCTTCCTAGTTATAAGACTGTTTTATTGGTTGTTTGCTGTAGGTTTGTGCTTGTCACGGAAAAAAGAGAGAAGGCAATGGAGAAAGAAGTATTTTCTTAATTTCGAGGAAAGAGCTGCTTGAACGGTCAGCATAATTTCATAGAAAACATACAAGAAAGAACATTGTGTATTAGATAATTTCCAAAACAGGAATGCGGGGCACGCATAAAACCTTTATATAATATAGACTTTTTTTTTAATTATCATGATATTTTTGCTAGACCTGCATGACAACAATATCCACGATAAAAATCAGACAAAAAGTGGATTTATTTTTCAGTCAAGATCAAAGCATAACGTCTGGCCTGCAGGTATAGAAAGGTTTGAGCCAGTGCAGCATTACTGGGAGGACAACCTGGATTCTGCATGCACCCAGCGTTGAAGCACTGCGTCGTTCCCAACTTGCATTCTAGAACAAGTCTAAAACTACTCGGATATAGACTTCAACCAGGATTGCTCAAGGAACATGGGGGGACGCAGTGGTAATCAAAGCATCATTTATTGCTTGTAGAGGTCCCCTTGGTAACACAGCCTTAACCTTTGATCTCAATCTGCAAATGCTAAGCATAATACCAACCGCTAGGACAAAGAGAGAGAGAAGAGGAGAGAGAGAGAGAGAGAGAGAGAGAGAGAGAGAGAGAGAGAGAGAGAGAGAGAGAGAGAGAGAGAGAGAGATATTCCATGTGCTTTGTAAGGTCGAAAAGTGCCGGAATGAACACTGCTAAGGACGAGGAGTAGCGGGTTCGAAACACGCTATTACCGGTGGATTACTGTGCGATCTCCTCTTTTCACATCTATCCTCTTGGGCTGTCTGGAGTTTGATTGATATGTCAGTCAGATCATGTTGCATTAGTCTATCTCTAACACTCAATCTAACACTCGGTCAAACCAACCCAGAGTCTAGGCGAGTAAACTCTATTTAATGTTGGAATGTAACGCATACTCTGCTCTCAAGACAATGGTTGTTGCAATCTATCTTAGACCTTAACCTTTGCGTCTATTTAGAAAAAAAATACAGAAATTATAACTTGTCTACGCCATTGCCGTATAAACCTGGAAGTGTATCAAGGCTTGGGCATGTACGCTTTTATTACAGAAAATT
The DNA here is from genome assembly GCA_033675545.1 of Elysia crispata. Classification (NCBI taxonomy): domain Eukaryota; kingdom Metazoa; phylum Mollusca; class Gastropoda; family Plakobranchidae; genus Elysia; species Elysia crispata. Next base: position 88,470 of record JAWDGP010003607.1, read on the forward strand.
GTAATCAACGTCTCTGGCCTTCATTGATAATGCCTTATTGAAAGCTTGTGACATTCCAGCAGTACAATAGAAGGTCCGCGTAGGGGAACGCAACAGAGGACGCGTCAATCAAGACGTGGGAAGGAGTATTGTGTCAATGATAGCTTCCTTGAGGGTGGACTGAGTGGACAGTTAGGGAAATTGGAACTTTTAATGGGTCCGTTTGCCTCATTATAAAGCCGGCTGTTGCGCTGTAGATGTTCTCGCTCTCTCTCTCTCTCTCTCTCTCTCTCTCTCTCTCTCTCTCTCTCTCTCTCTCTCTCTCTCTCTCTCTCTCTCTCTCTCTCTCTCTCTCTCTCTCTCTCTCTCTCTCTCTCTCTCTCTCTCTCTCTCTCTCTCTCTCTCTCTCTCTCTCTCTCTCTCTCTCTCTCTCTCTCTCTCTCTCTCTCTCTCTTTATATATAGTGGCGACACCATGGGTGGTGACTTAAAATTCATACTGAGAATTTTTTTTTTATACAAAGTAAAGCGATGAAGCTCATTGTTATTTCCGCATTTTCTTCCGCTCCACCCAAATAATCCTGAAACACTGTGTTATTTCCAGCTATGTTTTTTCAATGCAATTATTCTCTAGTTCCTATAAAGTTCGATATTATATCAAATCTTTAGCTTCTAAATTTTTCTGATAGTAAAAATGATGATTATAAGGTGATGATGATCACGAAAGTGATAAATATCGAGAAAAAGGCAAAGATGAAGCTTATGATGATAATTATTGTCAATGGTTATGATAATGATGTTCGTGATTAAGATTTTTATTTTTATTTAATCTATTATGGCGTAAGGTTTATCGGCAGGACCATAATCTCATGCCAAGCCTACACATCAAAATAATTGCTCCAGTCGAGCATGACGGAGGGGTGCAGTTAAGGATTCATTTATCTCGAACTCTCTAAAAGAAGCCTCTGCATCTCTCGAGATGGACGCATATACTCCAAAACTATCAGTTAGTTATCACTGGACAGATGATGATAATGATGAACAGTATGAGCATGTTGGAGATAAGGAATGATAAAGGATAATTATGTTAATGATCAGGAGAAGAAGAAGAATGAATTAGTGAAAGGATGTTTGAGGTTTTTTGTAAAAAATAAAAGAAAGAAAGCATTAAAACGTTGTTATGTTGTTGTTGTTGTTGTTGTTGTTGTTGTTGTTGTTGTTGTTGTTGCTGCTGCTGCTGCTGTTGTTGATGATGATGATGATGATGTCGAGTATGTCGATCTTGATGGTGACGGTAATGCTAATAACCGGGGTGACGGGGTATGAGAAGAGTGAGCTGAACGACGGTATACGTTATATCTTTACCATAATTTTTTTTTCTTTTTCTTTGTCCTTTCAATAAATTCAAGCTCGTTTTCTTAAAAAGAAGTAAAAAAAAATAAAACCAAAATCTCCATTAATTCAATTCAGATACGACTTTTCCACCCAACCTTGTTTGTTTGTTTGTTTTCACTCTTAGAGCTGATTTTGCCTCAACCTAGTTTCAGTTCTACCTTAGTCCAGATTTTTCAGGGCGTATTCTCTTTTGCTTTAAGTAATCCGATTTTTCTGGACAAAGAAAAAAACAACCAGAGAGCACACACTCATTTGTATCGCAAAGGGAAAGGAAAAGATTTTTAAATCGGGAAACAAACATTTCATTACGAGACAAATTTTGCCGCACACGCAATAGAAAGAAACAACTTATCATACTGTTTTATAGGTTTTAAAAAAGTTATTTTATTGACACATTTTATTGAGTTTGGATGGAATTTGGCCGATAGCAGAATCTAATTGTTACTAAGACTGTCTGGAAAATGTGATTTGTATAAGAAAAGAATGAGAGAAGCAGAGCTAACGGCTGAGGGCAGATCGGTGGATTGGGTTTGTTTCTTTCTTTGATTCAATTTGATTATTCTTATTTTTCCTCTTCGAAATCTCTTAAATTCCACTTTAGAACTACACTTCTAAATTGAAAACAAGGATGAAGTGCAATGTTTGTAAAGATATTACTGCATCCCCATAACTGCAAATTATTTTGAAATACAAATTTACAGTGAATTTGACAATGTCGTGATTTCTTTAACTTTTAGAATCTCAAAAGAAAAATTCACGATTATTCAAAAACTCGTTTCAGATTCATTATCATTCAGATTTTTTTTAAAAACTGGGAAGCTATGAATGCGCGTAAGGCAATCCACTTCTGTACACTTTTTTAAGGAATTCATGACCTTCTAATAACTTCTAATAAAGAGTGCAGAATTAGCATATTTCACAAATTGCCGTGTTTTATTTAAATCTTATTTTGGCACAAAATTTTGTATCTGGATTAGATTTAAAGGTTAAAATATTATTGAGACAAAGGTGGAAATAAGCAGTGGGCGTGGACCAGTTCAATTCGAGAGCGCAACCAAAGCACGCGATCTAGCGATATGAGATGTCCGCATTTTATTCCTCCGGCAGTTTGATAACAAAGAGTTGGAGAAAACATCAAAGTGCGGGAAACAGGATTGTGGAATGGTTTCATTGTGCAGTTAGAAATAATATCGTCATAATTAATGAGGCGTCCATCGGCTAATCTTCAAGATTATTTAAGTCTTGGCTTCGTTCACGGGATTTTTTAACTTTGGTTTTTTACTTGTCATCTTCTCAGTCCTTTGTACTCATTCTATGAAAGTCATCGTTATACAACAAGACAAATCACTACATTTAATAAGCGTGTGTGTGTGTGGGGGGGGGGGGTGAGGGGGAGTAAAATACATGCTGGGTTAGATTAATTACGGTCTATAAACAAGTGCACTTAACTTTAGAGTGGACTATGACTCTGTATTCTCTGATCAGTTTCTATCAATGTTGTGTGGTTGGAAATGGAAGCAATTACTGCTTTAAGCTTGCATAATCATACACACACAAGCACATTTTGTACTTATGATATTTTATTGACTTCAAATGAGATCATTTAGTTACGTGTAGTCAGAATAAAAAGCCTTTGAAATGGCATTCAAACAGCCCCCAGAAAACAATTTATGTTCGAATAGACATGGTTGAATTGGTAAATATCCAAGTGGTTTTGTCTACCCAGATAATAATGGTTCGTTCGTTGAGAGTTTCTAGACGTTAATTCTTGCTTTATGAGCAATACGCTCCTTGATTATGTCCCCTAAACAACCAGAGTTTTTGACAGCTAGACCGATTCAGGATCATCGAGTAACTCTCCTTATTTACTGAGTGGCCTAAAGATGAAACAAATATACCAGTACATTGATTTTTTAGCTTTGTTTTGTTTTGTTTTTTGAGGGGGGGGGGGGGGTGGCGGTGTCTAAAGAAAGATTCCTAAGGGGTTAAATGACTAGTTGAGTAGTGTAAATATATATTAAGGACCTAGCGGGCAAATAGTTTTTAACGGCTGAATTGTATAATAAATTATGAAACATCTGCAAATATCAGACGAGTGGATTTTGAGAGAATCGTGTAGAATAATAGTTTCATGTTTCAATCAGTACATTAGTTTTCGTTTTCTGTTTTTTTTTTTTTTATTTGGTTGGAGGTTTGTCAACATTCCTCAGGGTAAATATTTCTTATGTATTTCAAAAGAAAAACGAGCAGTTGAGTACGATAAATATCATATACTAAGACTTAGTGCTCTAGCGGACAAATACATTTTAATAGCTTACATAAAATATGAAATATCAGTAGAATCTGTCTATGGGTCTTTGAGAGAGGTATGTGAGATATAATATATAATTTGAGTGCTACATTCAGGAAATATTTTCGTGTGAGTCGGACTGACTAGCACATTATGTAGTCGGACCCTCAAATTTTGCTCTTACTGATGTGCCTGGTGTCTTTGGTGAAGCCAAACTCTGGTTCTATTATCATGGAAAATCCTCAGCCTGTACTGGTCCATGACATTTTTGTTCTTGGGCGTGACAGGTTGTCAGATTTTGAGGTTTCGTCCTCACTGATTCCATTGAAGTGAGCCGGGGAAGCAAAAATCCAAACTTCCCTCAAGCCCTAGGTTTGTATGCGAGATAAACAATGAGAAGAGTAAAGAGTATGCTTTGGTGTGTGTGTTTGTGTATATATGAAAGAAAAGGGACTATATCAGGGTTGGGTAAAGGGGGGGGGGGGGGGGGGCGGAGGTATGTCTATTACTTCCATTGTTCCATTATTACTATTTGGGCAGCGACGGAGTTACTGTTGTTTGCTTTGTTGTTGTTTTTTTCATTAAATAAAATGTGCAAGATAAAAAGATACGTTTGATGTGTCTGTCTTAATGTAGCTGCGTGAGTACTTACTTTTTTCTCGTTAGTTTCATGTATCGAAGCTCAGTTTTTGTTCCTTCTTTGTTAATTGTAGGCCCAACTTTATAATGGTAGCGTGCAATACTAGAGAGTTCACACTCTCGGATCCTTCAGTATCATTCGAGTACTAAGTCCACTGTTCCCTAACTAAAGCTGAGTGGATGCCGAGACATAACAATATTCAACAAAATAGTTACACTTGAGAAAGGAAGATCAAAACAGAAAAGAAGTTAAAATTATCAACACGTATTTATTTCACAAATAATCAAAGAATAAATAATAAGATCGATTGTCAAACTATCTCTACATGCTAACTAAATTGTGGTCACTCACATGCAATCATGCACTTACACATTTAACATATTTTGTTTCGTAATCTTTTTCGTAAATAGACAATTCCTTCATCTTTTTAATTTATTAGCCTCAGATTCATGTTTTGCAGCGCCCAATTTTTTCTTAGAGTCTGAGCTGATGCAATGCATATTAATTCAGAACATCATTTAACCAAACGACTTTCTAATTTCCAATTTTTTTATCAATAATATTGTCAACCAATCAGTGTATTTTTGTGTATTGTTTGTTGTACCCAAAGTTGCCTGTGTATGTTTTCCAAATCCTGTTTTATATAATCATTCAAAATAATCTGGAAAAATTTTATAAGAACCTTAAAGTCTTCAACTTTATATAGATAGATGATAGACAGATAAGTAGTTAGATAGATAGATAGATAGAGAGAGAGAGAGAGAGAGAGAGAGAGAGAGAGAGAGAGAGAGAGAGAGAGAGAGAGAGAGAGAGAGAGAGAGAGCGTTGCATCATAAAGCTCAACCATCTCAAAATGCTCTCTGGTCCTAAATTTAAAAACACCCCAAACACGCCGAGCAAACTGCGCTGACATCGATTAGTCTCTGAATGTCCCAAACTAAAATTGTTCACAATCATTGGGAGACAAATCTTTGGTTTTCATTGGGTAACACAATTTAAATTTGTTCACTGAATTTAAAGTTAGAGTTTTAACAAAATATTGTCAGAGGATAATTTTCGTCATAATCTTAATTTACTTTAAGATGATAGATTAACTGGAAATACAAACCACAGGACATTGAAGTATGTGGGAAAATTTGAAAATTTATTATTCATTTTTTCTTAGTCACCACTAATCTCGTGTTCAAGTTGGCAGGACTTGATCATAAAGCAAGATGTAGACAATGTAAACTAAAGTAAAAACACTTGTTACCCATAAATCGTTTGACTCGATATATGTTAAGAGACCCAGGGGATGTCTGCAGTTGCTCAGGTCTTTATGACCTGCACTCTTCGGCAGTTTAAAGTAGATTTTATTTGCACAATGGTCTTTACATAGGGGATTAAGGTTACATTGATCTGCAAGAGGCAGCGCTACAACATTTGCATCCTTCCACACTTACTAAAAAACTTGGACTTAAGACGCCATCGCCATATGTTATGAAAACAACATGAAAAAATAATGCTTCATATTTCTTTTATGGGCTGGTATGTCTATTCCTGTTTAACTCATGTCGTCTCTGGTAAGAAACAGAAACTTTTCCCCCCAGGGATCCATGAACTTGAGGTAAAAAGGAAGAAAATGTTTATATCAAATAAAATAAGTTTCAAAAACATATGTGGAGTCATCAAGCAAATGTATTGAAATCGTCTCTATAATTCGATCAGGGTACAGATTTTCCTCTTTTTATGTTCCGATTGATTAAGAAGAGAGCATGCGAACTCAAATTCTAGGAAACTTCTAGAATTTCAAAGGTGTTGGTTGAAGGAGAAATCAGTTCATAAAGCAATGTAAAAAGCTACTTAAAGGCACTGTTGTACAACAAAATCTAGTTAGTTGCATAACACATTTCCAATTTGCCATAAACGAAAAGTTGTAGATGAATCCATAATGTTGGGACACTGCAGATCACTTGTAGACGATAATCAATAATAAGATGAAAGGGAAAGAGAAAGTCCATAACTAGCACCTTGATAGCAGCATTTTTAGACTATGATGAGAATGTGAAGTAAACTACTAGAAAAAGCAACAGCGCAATAAAGGAATCGTTTCTTATTACATCTTAAATCCAAGCATCATCATAGAAATGAAAAAAAAAAAGTTCGACGGAAAGAAATCTAAATGTTTTAAAAGAAAAACGAGAAGACTAAATAATAATAATAATAATCGAATACACTGCAGCTTCACGATGTTCATATAAAAATTGTGCATTGTATACGAGTACAGTTTAATAGGTTGGAAAAAATATTTGTATGGTCATCACTTTCAAGCTTGATTGCGAAAAAAATGAGAAGGGAAATTTCGGTCAGTTGGAAAAGATATTTCATAAGTTAGAATTATATGAACTGGATGAATCTCTAATTGAACGGATACAATGATTCCAGTTTGTAACGCAAACCTAGGGGCCATTCCTTCAAAGCTTGTATTATTATCCTTCTAGATAGCGCATATGGCTGCTTAAAGAGGGAAGGGCATATTTTAAATACATGTCTGTTCTTAATGCCATTCATTGCTTAAGTTGCTTGATAAAGTAATAGTTTTTTAACTGGCAATAAAAAAAAAAAACTCCTATGCGTTTATATTTTATTCGGCGTTCGGCTTTAACGTTACGTTGGACCTTTCTTTGAAAAAAAAAAACCTAGTTATGAAGCAATAGTATATCCAGCTCTCATCGGAAATTTCGGCCAGTCGGCAATATTGCAACTATAGTATATTTGCTTGAAGAATCGATAGCTTTATAGTTCGTTCAGTCAATTAATTTGACATAGCTTTCCTCTGATGGAAAGCCTGGTGTGCAAAAGAGTCCTGATATCTTCTGGAAGTTGGCGCGTCAAATCAAACAACCAAGTGAAAAAACTAGAAACTTTTGCAAACAAACGGGATTGCTCAGGATAGTACTATGACAAGAGTTCGCTGAAAAGATTTATATTAATATGAAGGAAAAGAATTTGTTGTTGATTTTTAAAGTAAAAAGATACAAATTTAAGAGTGAATTTTTTTTCTCATGAGCATTACACTGTTATAAATGCAATAATAATAATAATAATAATAATAATAATAATAATAATAATAATAATAATAATAATAATAATAATAATAATAATGTCCTGATCAGCTCATTTCATAGCTATATCTTCTATTATTAAATCATCATCACCATCATCATCATCATTATCATCGATGTCATCATCTTTAATATGAATGATTATACAAATTGATTTAATCATTTGATGCAGGTAGTTCGTCTCTTAATTTTTTTCTTTATTTCAATGTTCATTTATCTTTGTCCAAATTTTGATAAACATAATCCTGACCTCTTGATAACTCATTTATTCAAATCTTCGAGGGTTTCATTTGAAACTTCCTTGATGATCTTCTACGATATTTCCAATTTTTCTCGCCAGGATTTTCAGTTCAATGTTGCACAAAGCTAAAGGTAGTCGTGATAAGAGTCGAAAACAAGACAAAGACATGGCACATTTTACTGCAGTCTTTCAGGGCCAAAGAACCCAAAGTATCGAGCCATTTGGCAAGAATTATTTTAACCCGAGTTGATCAATCACAATTTTCTCCAATGCGGTAGCTTCTTGGTGCAAGTCTGACCCTTAAGGAATTAATTGCAGGTTAGCCAGACCTATTTTTGTAACATCCAAGTTTCTTCGACGATAAATGATCGCCCTTGCTAGATTATTTTATCATTTTCTTTTGTCCCTGTCTCTCTGTTTATTTTTTGTCACTCTTTAGATAATTGTCTTTGACTCTTCTTTTATAACTCTGCCTCTATGCCTGTCTTCCTTTTTCTCTCTCTTACACACACTCATACACACAAACATATATATATATATATATATATATATATATAAGCGTTGCGTCCAAATTCCTCCAAAGTCATCTTTTAGACTGGAAAGTTAATTTCACATCTGGTCTGAAGCATTGTTTGTGTGCTTCAAATTTGCATCCCTTGTTTTTGTTTTAAGAGAAAAATCGAGAATTATGTAGAGCTTCTATTTATAATTTATTGAAAAGGAAAAATATGATGTCATTTCTGTAGCTTATATTTGAAATGACACACGTTTTATGTACCTCTGTGTTCGTGATTTAAGAAAAAAAATATTTATCCGAAGCCAGAAAAAAATCAATTTCATTGAGTTTCATATTGAGCAGCAAGAAATTTGACAGAAGTCGAATAGAAAATGAAGCAATATAAACTATCTATGCAACTAGGCAGTGGTTTGGTGAAATTTAAGGGGTTTTTTATCGAAAGTTTTATCCCACACTTCATAATCATGTAGTTGTACCGCACACAGCAATGTATATTGTATAATAGGCCCAGGACAAGGCGCAGCTAAGCAGATGATGGCCGATACTCGTCCATGATCATGATATTTATATCTGCGTGACAAGAACCGACGTCAGGATCGCCGCTGCTCCTCCAGGTGTATGTGTGCCAGTCCAGAGAACACATGACCAGCGGTAGGAGACAACCTCACTGGTTTAATTAACGGACTATTCCGGGGGGGGGGGGGGGATTATGGCTGAATATTGTCACGCAAGCATGTGGAGAACTAATTAGAATGAAAGCTTTTTGCAAGCTTTACTGTAATTAGTTTAAAGTATCGATTTTGATGTCCTTCCGGCACGAGATATGTCAAGTAACATTTTTAATTGGAGCTTACGATTACAAGCCA